>VURO01035619.1:11857-34453 GCA_015108175.1 Pelvicachromis taeniatus
TGCTGGGAAAAAAAAAAAAAGTAAAAATAAAAAAAGAGAAAAAAAATCATTGCTTTCACCTACCACCTTCTGCTGATTTTCCCCTTGCTCTCTCCTTGGAACAAAACCAATGCTGAATAAAATACTCTTTTCTTTTTCAGACATGACTCCAGTCTCTTTAATTGACTGACAGACTTTATACATTAGTTTGTGTCTCTGCACTGTGTCTAGCTTTGGGCTCGCTAACTGGGCTTTTTCAGATGTGGATTCCTCGATTGCCACATTTGAGTTACGGGCGCTGACGAGCTCTGTGCTCGATTAGTAAATACAGTAGATCATAATGAATATAAAATGATACAACATATAGCTTCCCTGCAGCCATCATAGCACACAGCTAAATATAGTTAAGTAATAGATAAAGAATTAAATGAAAGAACATTTCTTGGTCTTCATTGTCTACTATAGAAATTTAGCTTAAACAAAAAAAAAAACAACAACCCAGAAATACTTCATCAATCAGCAAAAACCTTTACGTTTTATAAAAGTGAACTACCAGAACTTTTTCCAGGAATTTTACACATTTATCATGTAAAAGAACTGAGACGTGCTGAAATTGCACTTCTTTTTCCTACATAACGATAACTCGGGGATTGAATATGTAGTTAAACATCTTTAACTACGCTGTGTGGGGTTCTCGAGGTAAAACGAGTTCTGTAGACAGATCTGGACTCAAACCCTTGAGTGGAGGCTGTACCAACTATCTGCCAGCAGAGGGTGCTGAGAGCCAAAGCTGTCCAGCATATTTGAAGCCAGAGATCATTTTTGAATGACTGTATGTCTAGTCTTATCTATGTAACATATGCTGGATCAGATTAGCAACAAGTGCGACATGTGTGCTCGCGCCCCAGCCCTTTCCTGCACTATTTCGGGCACACAGGCTTTGTAGTTTCACTCATATGCCGGATCTCCCTTCTTAAGCTCTGACTTAGCACAGCTGATCCCAGGGACATAAAGGCACCATGCTCGCATCTCTTACCAGTCAAAGGGATCAAAAGCACTCGGGGTGCAAGATTAGCCTTCATCTCGCCGACCCCCACACCAGGAATATACATACATGTAGTTCATGCACACTCTCATGTCAATCAAATGCTGATTGTAAGGGAATCAGACCTTTGAACGTCACATACGAGACAAATCCCTCTCTCTCATTCTCCACAGCTGAGAGGACACATGGCACTGATCCCTTGAGAAAGACCAAGGTCAGAGTTGGGGCATAGACACAGAGAGAGGAGGACTCCTACTGTATTTTTCATGCATTTAGTGAAATATACATGTATCCCAATAGTTCCCTGATTACTTAGTATTTTCCCCTTGTGTCTTTGCCCTCTGTGTGTCTGTGTTTATATATGCTGTATGAGCCTTTGCGTCTTGTTTCCATCTTTGTGTTCCATTCTGTTTCCCCAGCCCGTTATGTCTCCTCTCTCTCCCTCATGTTCCCTCGCTTCCTCTCGTCTGCCTCTCCTCCACTCCTCCGTTTCCCATTTTATTGTGAAGGTCCTGTGTTTCCTTGTTCGGTGTGTCTAGTTGTGTTTCCCCTGTGGCGTCATGTTAATTCGTGTCAGCTGTGTTCCCCGTGTGTTCTCACGTCCCTCGTTTTCCTTCTGTGTATTTATGTCAGCGTCTCCCTTGGTCCGGTGTCGCGATCTCCCTTGGCTGTGTTCTGTTCTTAGTTTAGTTTCTAGCATTCCCAGTTTAGTTCTCTGTATTTCCCTGTGTTCAGCAATAAAGCTGATTTTGAGTTTACTTTTCCCTATGTGTGAGGCTGGGTTTGGGTCCAATCCTGCCTGCCACGCACAGTTACAACTACAAGTTACTTTAATTACTGATCATTTATCTGCCTTCGCTCTGTCTAAATGCGAGGGAAAGTACCTCTTGGAGCAGGTGTGTCAAACATTTTCTGTCAATTAGTCTGACTAGTGAGCCACCCAGAAATTTATTTTCTGGGTGGCTCACTAGTCTGGGTTTTCAGGGTGGCACAATTTTTAAAATAGTTCATATTTGAAATATACTTCCACGTCTGAGCCAAACACGATTTTGGTTATAAATAGTTGAAATATTAATATTATAAATAAAAAATAATAGTCAGTGAAGTAATCATTGTCTTAAATAAATAATGCCCTTATTGTTTCACAGCTGAAACCAAACCTAAAGTATAAAATTAGGACTTATGATGACTTGTGGGTTTCCAAATGTAGTCAACACCATTTTTCAGAAGTCTGACAAAGGTCAAATGCTATTATAAAACAAAGCAATGAAGGGAACAGTTGTTGTCATTTCTCATTGCTAGTTCCTGTTATGTGAGTCGTGTTTGTGCATTTCCCCATGCTCAGTCACAATACGTAGTACAGCTATAACCAGCTTCTGACAGGTTTGCATATATGTGTGTGTGTGTATATCTATATATCTATATATATATATACACACACACACATATATGCAAACCTGTCAGAAGCTGGTTATAGCTGTACTTTATAGATATATCTATATATCTAGATATATCTATATATATATCTATATCTATATTAGAGAGAGAGATATCTATATATAGATGTGTAGATAGATATAGATATAGATGTGTAGATAGATATAGATGGATAGATTAACATATATTCTTTATTTTTTACTACTTTCTACATTGTAGATACTGAAGACGTCGCATAATCACATATATGAAGCAAGATATTTGGAATTATGTAGCAAAGAAAAAAATAGATAAATAACTCTAAATATGTCTTATATTTTAGATTCCCTTTACTTTGTTGACAGCACTGCAAACCCTTGGCCTTCCATCAATACTTTGTCGAACTGAAGGTCAGTCGGTCTGGAAAATTGCTAGAACTTTAAATGTATCCCCAAGTGCAGTTGCAAAAACCATCAAGCGCTGGTTCACATGAGGACCGCTGCAGGAAAGGAAGACCAAGAATCACCTCTGCTGGTCCAATATCCAAGGCATACACATCTGTTCAAATATTTGTTGCTCTGTAAAACCAAAATACAGTTTTCAAATAGTGATTTCATCTATTAAAGGGGAATATCTGTCCGGAACTCCAAGGTTTTCCTTCTGTAAGGTGTGGTACCCATTCAATCTAAGGACATTCCCACTGACGTGTCATACAGTTAAATACCAAATGAATAATCTCCACCTTTTGTTTCGTTTTTTTCCACAGTGAATCAGACACTATCAAGAGAAAGAAACAGTGCTGATGTACATGTCAGCACAGCTCCTCAGCTTGACCACCTCACATCAGTTTTGTTTGGCAGGCCATGGATATTGTTTTGTCAGTAAGCAGACTTCAAGACCAACAGCGATTCAGACTTCTGGAATGGATCATAATTAGTAACAACCACTCCTGTGACCCGATCCCTTCTTAATCCCGACACAAACCGCAGGTTATCCTATATTTTTTATATGGTCCGCTGAAATATTAATGCTAGGCATTTTGTTGAATCCCCTAATGAGGTTGACTTTTTAGCATCACATTACATGGCATTCTGTGAAATTTGGTAATATGGTGATTATTAGCATTCAGCTCAAGTGCATTTGTTTATAGACTGTTTAGATCAGAAATGAGGCTCAAAGAAAAGACTGTTTTGTTGTTGTATTAATAGTAACAACTTAGGGAAAACTAGAAGACTTACAGTTATTATTTTTCTCACTAACATATCCATGTACACCTGCATTCCTACCATACCACTGTAAGAAGGAGGCTGTATTACACTCTGACACTCCTTCTCTTAGTGTCCTCCTCCTCACTGCAGGAAGTAATTACACCAAAGCGCACACACACAAGCACACACACAGAATCCTGACTAATCACAAGGTCTTTGAGTCAGAAGTGTTGTGATCCAGTTCATAAAGGGTTTAGCCTCTAGAGTGCAACACTAGCGCATCAGTCAGGTCGACTCTTAATAAAGAAGCTGGGTCTGGAAGTCTCACAGCCAGCAGTTGTTACCGTCACTCATTGTCGTTGCGGCCTCCCCCTACATACACACACACACACACACAGGCAAGCTAGAGCTTGTACAAACACCCACACACGACCCCAGAATGCATGCATGCACACATACTTACAAACTTCCAGGCACACACACTAACACACTCACACGCGCGCGCACACACATGAGCGAAGGAGCATGGGCAGCAGGGTCATCCTAGCGCCATGCTTCATAAAGGGCGCCGTTACAATAGGTTTACTGTTACTCTGCCAATTGCTGGGATACAATAGAACTGAATGTGCTGGGCTGATGCTTCTCCACTTCTCTCCATTTTTCACTTGATGTCAAGGAAGAAAGACTGAGACAGGACAGCATGTTATCAGAGGACAGCCCTGAAGGTGAGTCGGCTCACTGCAGTATTACACTTGCGTATAATGCTGAGAGAAGAGAGATAGGGAAATGAGATTTCTGAATTTGTGAATATTGATTGGCTTGACACTCATTGAGAATGTGACTTTGTGGCTTAAAGAGTATCATCGGGTTTAGAAAGCCTGAATGTCTCTGAAATGCTTGTGAAGTGCTACAGGTTTTAAAGTGAGGTTGCGACATGAGACAGTGAGGTGAGGTGCAGAGGCAGTGATGCTGCAGTACACCTCTCACACAGGACAACCAGCAGGACATGACAGGCTACAAAAGTGGTGTTGGACTGCATCATGTTGGGAAATACAGAGGAGAGGAGTGAAGTGTGAGACAAGGGAAGAATTAAGCTGAAGGAGGTATGAATGAAGTGGCAGAGACTACTGGAAAATATGGATCACAACACAAAGAACTAGGGAGAAAAGAGCCAATGAAAGACAAAAGGAGAAGAGGTATTAAGGGGTGAGAGGGTTTGCTGTAAGAGGAGGGGAGGTGGGGTTTAATTCGGGGTGGCAGATGGGTCTCACAGATTCAGAAGGGGTGTGGTGCTGAATTGTGAGATTCCTCTAACTTGGGACAAGCGGGGATATCTGCACTGCAGCTGTCAATAGTTCAACACCTACTCAGCCACACCCCTCCTCCCCTTCTATTACACACACATACACACTGATCATATTTCATATCTTGCGATAGGCCTGGTTTTCATCGTGAGTTAATCGTCAAGCTGGAAAATTCTTGTGAGACAGTGACACTGACTCATGTTCCCTGAGTCTCCGTGTTAAATATTAACACAACTTCTGTTATAGAGCCTGCAGAATGGAGTTTTGAAGGATTTATTTGCTCATGGCGTGCCCTGTCTACACTTTATTATTCCTCTCCACACACAACTTCAGCAATCCCATTTGACTGTAGCTTAATTCTAGCCTATTACACCGCAGCAGCAATGCAATGAGGGTATAAACAATCTCATATTTCAAATTCAGAGTGACAAGGTGCGCTGCCAGGGCCTCCCAGAGAACAACAACATTTTTGAAAGAACAGGGACTTCAAGGGGATGGCCTAACAGAGACATTCAAAAGCAACATTCGTTTGCTATCATTAGCTCATAACAAGATAGCACAGCTTAATATGAAGTATTAAGCCACAGTTAATGCTTCATTACAACAGAATGTTGTACTTTTACTTCAGTTTCAAATTTATAAGTGACCCAGCCTTAACAGAAAGTCACTCACACTTCTATAACACAAACTTTGAATAAGTTGAGAATGAGTTTAGGCCACTGATTTCCTACCCTGAGCCAGGGTATCTGCTGCCAGAGGTCACAAAGTCAAACTGAAGAGTCAAAATCAAAAAAAAATTTTTTTTTAAAAAGGGTAGAAAAGACATTAAACTACACATCTGTGACGTCCGAATCTGTGATGTACTGTCAGGTTAGCTGTTAGCTTGAAATAATAAGCTAATTATTTCAAGGAGAAAAATAGGCCTTTTGATATTATTTATTTACCTATTCATTTATTTGCAATGCCATTTATTATTGAGGATACTTTTAACTAAGAATTCCTATTTCCTGTTATATTCTTTAATAACACACAGACACAGACGGTGGGAACAAACCTGATTCATTAACGAACAGCTAAAAGAGAGCGGGGGGACATCAGCTAGCGGTCACGGTTGTTTGCTTGCGGTTTGTTTTCTCCTCGCGCCCGCCTCGCGTTCTCACCTGGACGGAAGTTGACTTAAAAAGGCAGGGCAGGTAGAGGCAGCCCCTCACCTCCTCTTCCCCCTCCTCCTCTATCCAGGTGGTGCGAGAGGAAAGCGCACTCCTCTCTTATTCTATCCTACTTTAGGCTGAAGACAGGAGCCATGACGCTGGATAGGCTTCACTCCTGTTAACGGGCTATGAAATAACCTGAAACATTCACCTTGTGTTTCTGACCAACCAGTAACCTCACGGACTCATGGGGCTTCTACTGCTGAGCCTGATTCTCCGGTACTGGATCAACGCCGTGGAGGGTAAGCTGAAGTCCTGGGTTTCTTTTTTAAAAGCTCATTTGCAAAGTAGCAGTCACTCAAGAGCAAGTCAACAATGCTGTCTTGGCATTGAAGAATGTTTGGGATGTTTTATTGTGAAAAGGCAGTTTTAAAATTTTAAATCAAGAATTATGTTACATTTACTACACCGATAAAAGGATTAGAACAAACACACATATTTAAATAATTATATCAATAAGTAAAAAAAAAATGACACCATAAATGCAGACTTCTGTTAGTGTTGGACTCTGGTCTGTGCTGACAAGTTCACCCTTACCTGTTTATGTGCTGTGCAGCAGGTTTGTGTTCAGCCGGCAGCACCGTGACTTGTGACGACTGCCTGCAACTCAGCCCTCAGTGCGCCTGGTGCACACAGGAGGTGAGCAGCTATACGAGAAGGCAGTCACATTTAAAGTGAAGTGTTTTGTTTTGCGTTGCAGATTTGCAAAATATCTTCTCATGTTTGCTTCAAATGATGACGCTGATGATAAAATAATAATCTTTATGGCCTGCTGTAAAACAGGCTGCAAACTGAGGTGACTTCTCATCACATGTTCCCCTTTGTGTCTCAGAATTTCACAGACTGGTTTTCAGTCACTCAAAGATGTGACATACTGGATGTCTTACTGGAAAAGGGGTGCGCCAGGGACCAGCTGCAGTTCCCCGTTTCCAAACACCATATCCTCCAGGATCAACCACTTGGGAAGAACACGGGGAACGCTAATAGCACGCAGATATTCCCTCAGAAAATGTCCCTCGAGCTCCGACCTGGTATGCAGTCCAACATGTTCTGAAGTGACAGGCAGTTTTTCGTGTTCAGAGAGATAAAACGTGGCCTGATTTTGTTTCTTGCACAGGCAGTGAGGTGACCTTCCAGGTGAAGGTTCAACACACAGAGGACTATCCTGTGGACATGTACTACCTGATGGACCTGTCGGCATCCATGTTCGACGATCTGAAGATGATCAAAGACTTGGGCTCTACTTTGTCGAAAGAAATGGCCAAGCTCACAAGTAAATTTCGTATGGGCTTTGGCTCTTTTGTGGAGAAACCCTTGTTGCCCTTCATCAAGATCACAGAAGAAGAACTGGCCAACCCGTGCAGGTATACAATAATATAAAAATCTAAACATGATCAGAAGTTTGTTTCTTTTTGTTTTTTTGCTCTGCTCTGATCTCGTAAATCTGGCCGTCACCTCAGAGACTCTTAATCTTCTAACGCTTGCTTTTGATGTCTTGTACATTACAGCAGTGTAGATGAAACCTGCTTACCGACGTTTGGCTACAAGCACGTCTTGTCTCTGACGAGCAACACCAGCAACTTCAATGAGATAATCGCTGTGCAGCATATATCTGCAAACATTGACGACACGGAGTGTGGTTTCGACGCCATCATGCAAGCAGCCGTTTGTGGGGTAACAGTTCCCATTTCAAGGTTCCAAAGATGCCGGCCGATCGTTTGTGACGCCGCCTCGCCAACTGTTTTGTTCAGAGCAGCTGTGTGTCTCCTGCTAGGACAAGATCGGCTGGAGGAACGACTCCATGCGTTTGCTGGTGTTTGTCAGCGATGGCAACTCACACGTCGGGATGGATAGCAGACTGGCCGGTATTGTGATTCCCAATGACGGGCAGTGTCACCTGGATGCCAACAATGAATACTCCAAGTCCACAGTGC
Source organism: Pelvicachromis taeniatus (assembly GCA_015108175.1). Lineage (NCBI taxonomy): Eukaryota > Metazoa > Chordata > Actinopteri > Cichliformes > Cichlidae > Pelvicachromis > Pelvicachromis taeniatus. The sequence goes on from VURO01035619.1 coordinate 19,955, forward strand.
ATGTAAAACCTGATTTTATCATTTGATTCATGCAGGATTATTATTTTTTATTATAATTTGGCTTCCTCCTTTAACACTGTGGTAAATCATGGTAAATAATCACCTGAAACCTCTTATATATTTAACCTTTTTTTTCTTTTTTTTCCAGGAATATCCAACTCTTGGTCAGCTGATTGATAAGCTGGGGGAAAATAACATCTTGCTGATATTTGCAGTGACAGAAGATCAGAAAGACAACTACATGGTAACAGCTCCCTTGTTTGTTTTTTTTCACCCTGTTATAAGAGATCCAAACTAGAGAGCTGAATAACAGAAGTGTTTGTGAGGTTAGCATATTTATCTTGTGAGTTGCATTCAACTTGTTACAACTGGCCCCGTTTCTCTTCCACACTCCTTTTTGTACTTTTCTTTTAGGGAAGATGGTGGTGATGAGCTTCTCATATTTGTAACAGTGACATTACTGTTTATCTGTTTTTTGTTTTTTTTTTCTTCTGTCTCTTAGAACTATGCAAATCTCATACCTGGTGCCACCGTTGGAGTCGTGGCGAAAGACTCGCGGAACATCTTGGAACTGATCGTAACAGCATACAAAGTAAATAAACGGGCCTGATGATCTGGGTGTGCTGGTAGAGGGGATGTGTGGCTGTGTGTGTGTGTGTGTGTGGAGAAGTCATAAGAAAATGTTTTTTTTAATCAAGTAATATTTAATGGTGCAGGCACAAACTGTATATATGAGTGCAAACTGGTTCGTTGCTATTTTCATTTTCTCCACCCCTTTGTTATTATTTCTTTTCCTTCTTTTCTTCTTTCTTCTATCACATTTTTCTTCTCTACCACCCAGCGCTCTGCATCAGCATGTTGGCCAGCATGTTTCTGCTTGTCCCAACCGTTTCATCTCCTCGCCCCCTCCAACTCTGATTTGCTCTTAACTTCCCTCCCTCTCCCACCCGCTGCCTCTCTTTTCTCCCTCTTGGTCGTTTTCGATCTGCCCATCTCGTCCACCGTCCGTCGTTTTGTAAATCCCCCTTGGCGGCGATGACTGGTGGGTGTGCAGTCCTCTAATTACTTCATCGCTTGCGTCATTTAAACCCACATTTAGTCTCCGCCGCACCAGCAGAGGAGTCCCTGTCATCACAGTGATTGTAGATGTGGTGCTTAACTGGAATGCGACGCAAACAGGGGACTATTTAGTGATACTGCACAGGTGATGAGTACTTACACTCACCTGTAATTCTGATGAGTAACAGCGAAGTCTCTTTAGATGCGTTTTATCTACTTAATCCATCCTCAGCTGGGTGTATCCCATAAGTGCTCCGGTTTTATTCTTCCTTGCCAACACCAAAGCCAGGAAACACACAATATACCCACTGTTAGCAGTCAGGCGGGTCGTCACAGAGTTCATTAGTCAGTCAAGCACAGTTTTTTCTCAAGCTTAAGTTAGCTGTCATACTTTCTTCGGGTGCTTTGTACAGCGCAGCGCACCTGGGATGCTGACTCACCCCCCAAAAAAAGAATTAGATATGAGGTGTCACTTCAGGTCAATGCAGGGTGAAAAGTATAATTCATGTGACAGCCCTGGAAATCCCACTTCATCCCGATTGAACAAAAGGAAAATCTGATTTGATTTGAGTTAGTTTTGCTTTTTTTTGTTGTTGCTTGTTTGAAGGAGAAACCTGATCAGTACCGTATCAATGTGGCTGCCCATTGTGTTCTCATACGACTCACAATACACATAATCTGTTTTTCAGGAACTTCGCTCAGAGATTGAACTCGAGGTCCTTGGAGACACAAAGGAACTGCACATGTCCTTCACAACCATTTGCCCTAATGGAACGATCCTCCCTGATCTAAAACGCTGCTCCAACATCAAACCAGGAGAGATGGCGAGTAGCTGTTGTTTTAAATTGCTTCATTTTTAAAAAGGTTTTGTAGCGCCTTTCATACAAACTCGCTGTGACAGTCTCATCAGACGAGAACGGTTATTAACAATTCTAGGGGGACCCTGGATGCTCATAATCATGGTGTTATGATAAAGTGGACATATTATAAGAGTTCCACTATGTTTAGGTCACGGTTCAGTCTTGTGAATAAAACCCGAGCTTTTTATGCAGTGTACATTTTCCTCATGAACTGAAGCAAGGCTAAATGTGTTAGATGAGCTTATTAAATTCATTAATTCCCATGACCTCTGACCCCGGATGTTGTCCATGGTACTGATCAAAACGCTGGAATTATGCTATTAATAGTATTGATTATTATTATATGCAATTTTTTTTTTGTTGCATTTACAGCACGTGTCAGCGAGAGAATGGGATGCTGTGTTTGCTTGTGTTTTACAGAGTTGTTACGCCTGTGAAAGTAAATAATGGAAGGGACAAAAGACTATTCTAACAGACAGACAATCCTAACAGCTCAAGTGTGTTAGGACTCTGTCTTTCACTACAGCAGTAAAAGCTTAATTTTAGGGTATGCAGAGAACTTCTCAAGACCTGCAGTGCTTTATAAACTTGTAGAAGTATGTAAAAAAAGTGACAGGTGAAAAAATTATGCAACGTGCACTCTGCCTCGCCAACACTCATGAATTAGTTGTACCTGAAGAATTGTTTGGATTGGGTCAGATAGGAATGTTTTGTGTTGGTTAAATCTGAAAGATTTTAAGTTGTTTTTCAGAGACTAATTTTGATGAGAGGGAGACCTGGTGAATTTGAGGCTTTAGCACTTGCAACTGATAGATCAGTTAATATTTGTGAGAGAAAACAAAATCAACTGGCTTGTTTTAACAACGGCAAACACAAGTAAATGCATAAAACACGCTAGGACAGGATAAGACATGAAGCAACTATCAATGATATCAAAATTAAATCAAACTAAAAGTGGTGTTTTTAATTGAATTTAATTCATACACATTTTTAAAAAATATAATGGCAGACGGTGTGAATGAATTTTTATATCTGCTGGTTTTCATCAGATTTTTTTTAACCTCACCTCAATCTTTTTTGTCCCTAAACTAAGTACTGAAATTCGACTTGTAAAGGACGGTTCTTGCTAGCCATTGTGGAGTGCCTGTTACTCAAAGAAAGTTCAGAGACTCTCAGAGACACTGTGTCTTACTTAATACTACTACTACTACTACTACTAATAATAATAGTAGTACATTTTTTACTTTCAGGTGCCTTTCAAACACTAAAGGACACCTGAAAGTAAATAATTAACCAAATCGCAGTATGCATGAAAGAAAAAAATTGACTTTAAATGGAGAGACTATGATTATAACTGGTAAAGGGAGAGACCTTGCGTATATCCATGAGGTCAGACATGATGAGGTCAGACAGGAGCCTCTTTGGATTATGATGTTTGCAGATGACATTGTGATGTGTAGTGAGAGTAGGGAGCAGGTGGAGGAAAGCCTGGAGAGGTGGGAGACAAAGCTGCGATGACTTGGGCAGGTGCAGAGGAGGGATGGTGGATACATTGGACAAAGTTAAAGATGGAGGAAAAGAGGATGATGACAGAGAAGATTTGTGGATGAAGATAAGGAGGACATGCAGAGGGTTGGTGTAACAGAGGAGGATGCTAGAGATAGGTGAAATGGAGATGGACGATCTACTGTGGCGACCCCTAAAGGAAGCAGCTGAAAGAAGAAGTAGAACAGAGGAACTAGTTTTCTCACTTTCACCAACATTGGGGCTTAATGATGTTGTTTAGCTCAGAAGTGAGCATTGAAATGCAGTGACTTGGTTCAAATCCGTCTCATACAGATGAAAAAACACCAAATTATCAACGGCTTTCCTGTGAGGGTCAATATCACTGACTTTTCAAAATATTTGCAGTCTTTTCTTAGTTTGATCTTAATTTAATGCCCTCCCCGTTTTTGCTCCTCAGGTAGTGTTCAATGTGTCTGTGGAGCTTCTGGGATGCCTGTCAGGAGTTCGGCACTTCTCCCTCAGACCTGTAGGCCTTCAGGACAGTTTGGAGATAGAAGTGCAGTCCCTTTGTTCCTGTGACTGCCAGCAGCGTCCAAAGTCAAACGGCAGCCAGTGCACAGAGGGCCAAGGGGTTTTCCAGTGCGGCGTGTGCGTATGTCAGCCGGGCTTCCTGGGATCGCAGTGCGAATGCAATGAGGAGAGCACTTTGTTGAGCAACTGCCTTGCAAACAATGAGTCTGAAATATGCAATGGTCAGGGGCAGTGCTACTGTGGACAGTGTGTGTGTCATGCATCCAGTTTTGGGCGCATCTACGGTCCGTACTGCGAGTGTGACAATTACTCCTGTGTTCGCTTCCATGGGGAGCTTTGTGGAGGTGAGTAACTCCATGTGAATGCTTATGCCTTATTCATGTGTTTTTGTGGAAAGCCTTTTAAATCAAAGATTTCTTGTTTGTAGGTCATGGAGTGTGCGACTGCGGAGAGTGTGTTTGTGAAAACGGATGGAACGGGGAGTACTGTAACTGCAGCACCAGCAGGGAGGCGTGCACATCTGAGGATGGCTCACTCTGCAGCGGCAGGGGGAAATGTGTGTGTGGCCACTGTGTCTGCACTGTACCCGGAGCATCTGGGGACAAGTGTGAGAAGTGCCCAACTTGTGGAAGCTCCTGTACATCTGCAAGGTGAGGGCGCAGTCATTCCAGCACTTCTTTTGGCCAAAGAGGGTGTAATGTCGAATATTTACTCGACATTACACCCACAGCGTCTCAGCGTCACCTCGGTGATTAGTATTTCTTTACCTCAGAGATACAAGATATCGTCTCCTTGCGCCGCGTGATCTGCCTGCTCTTTGGAGTTCAGGCATATCAGGTTCTGGTCCTGTTGTTCACATGTGTCTACACCTTCCATGTAACTTCAAAAGATACTAATGTCCCCAACACAGCATTGAGAGATTTCCTTTCTTCATTGTAAAGCAGCTGTCAGGGCCAGGACCATTTGATACCACTCTTACTGGGGAGGGGGGAAACCCATGATAGAGAGTGAGAGAGGCCTTGGGAAAAATGCTGATAAGTGACCACAACTGTGATTTCTCCTTTCGCCCCGTGTCAGTGATTGAAGCCTCAAGAAATTCTTGTGCATCATCTTAACCTTTCGTTTTCCTGCTCGTTTCAACACCAGGACCTGTGTAGAGTGCCATCTTCAAGATAAGGATGATGCTGAGTTGTGTGATCAAAGGTGCATGGCTACTATGATTTCCATCAATACAACAGGAGGTAAAGGATTCCCTAATTTACCTGTTGTTTCTTTATTGTAATTCAGCTTCTTACTCTAACCCACTGAACTCTAACCCTAACCTAAACTAAACTTATGTACCTAATGGGTGAATCACTAAATCACCATATACAAACCTTCCCATTTGTCACTCATATGTCACTCTACAAGGTGCAATCAATACGTTTTTTCTAACTCCACCTGTGAAAGTCGTAAAACCATATCTGCTTTAAGTTCGGGCCTTCCTTATTCAACGTTGTCTTGTTGGAAAGCCCCGCGAAGGTTTTCAGGACTGCTGCTATTTTTAGATCACTCCTCCACGGAGTCAAAAATGATGGCCATACAGTTTGAGATGCATTTCAGAGAAAAGGACAAAGTCACAGTGAGACTAATCTGGTAAGTTGAGCGGGTGATGCGGCTAAAAAACTCCACTCCTGCCTTTTCAGTGTGTTACATCAGAAAGGGCCAGCTGGTATTTAGGCCTTACGGGTATTCCTGGTGCAGTAACACAAAACATTTATTCTCTCCCTCAAAGAGAAGGATGATGTAAGCAGTCTAGTGTCCACAGTTTTAAAGATATCATTTTCAAATGGTATTTGTGAATGCAGATGCCAATAGCAGCTTGAACTAATTTCATTTTGATGAAAATCGGGTCAAGGTCACTCCAAATGTGAAAATCAGTAAAAACTTTATATCACATACAATTTTTTATGGATCTTCTTCAAACTCAACAATATACTAGGCCTTGGGGGATATGAGTACCTAGGTTGGCTAAGCATTTGACCTTCATTGTTAGCACCCAAGATTAAAGTTGACCTTGAAAAATTTTGCTTCAAGAAACCACATCAAGTAATATATCAGTTGAAAAGACAGGACTGTGCAACACTTGTCTTTTTTTCAATGTGACGCTCTACGAGGTCACAATGATGGCATAAAAAGCTGACGTCAGTGTCGTGTAATATAAACATCACAAAACATCAAAGTTTCAGTATAGCCCTTGCCCTTCGGAGGGAGTTGCGCTCTCTGAGTGCTCTTGTTTGAGTCCTGTCTCACGTTTAAATCCACAGGTCTCTCTGGCTTGATAGTACGATACACTGCAAGCGACCGTATGAAAACTGTTTGACTCCACAGCTAGAAGGAGAGCCTGTTGGCTGTTGAGAGAAACCCCTAACCCTACTTCTTGCAATTGATGTTCACTAACCCGCTCTGGGGTGAATGGCAATTTGACACCTAAATATGTATGTCAGACTCTCTTGCAAGATGTTCACAAGGAAGAATTTGCAAAACAGGACCTGCTTGCAACTGTCAATGAATGTTTCAAGTCTATGCATGTTAACAGTCCTTAGTTACTGGTATTGATTTAAATCAATGAAATACACCTAGCTGTTTTTTAACCGCCACCAAGAGACACACTGGATGCCATGCAGGTTTTAAGTTTGTGCAGGTTAATGCTCCTTAGTGGGTAAATGGTAAATATATAGAGCTGTTCTTCTCTACCAGCGCACTCGCAGCGCTTTATACAACTTGTCTCATTCACCTCTTCACACAAGCACTTTTTTCAATGCGTAAGTGCTTTCTATCCAATATTCATAGATAACCTGCTCTATCGCCAGAGCTACACTCACCCCCAACTAGCATTCATTAAAATCAATGAAAGGAAAACATTCAAAACATACTGTATATGACATATTTCCAAGAATGACCAGGAGCAAAATATTTAAAATGGCTTGTTTTTAATGTGCTAAAATGTAGCAACTACTTAAAACCAAGCAAAATCTATTAAAATCAAATAACATCAAGTTTTTGCCTCCCCGTCCTGCAAGCGTTCTTGTTTTTGGTGGTGCTATCAACACAGAGGCCTGCTAAGTTTCAGCCAGGGTCGCTGCTTTGGAGGAATGCTGACCTCCATTGACTCGGGTATCTCTGTGAAGTCTGCACCCCCTCCTCTCTAACACAACGCCATCCATGTCCTTTCGGGCAGCGTGGGACAATGGGGAACATATTATTTACCTTGTTGTACAGGTAAAGCTATTGTGCTGCCTGTGAATAGCCAAAGAACCTGGTCTTCCTTTGTAGAGGAGTTGATTTTAAAACCGCTGTACTTGTGCAAGCTGAGAGGCATATCTGATAATCACAGAGGATTTTCAAGCTTCAGATGTGAAACACAATGGTTCGGTCCACACACACCAGATTCTAGCCTTAGATAATGGAGTCACACTGACAGCACAACAGAGCAAAGTATATCATCTGACATTCTCAGCACAATGCCAAAGGGAAGATGATAGCCTTTTCTTATGGATATGTATGTTCACATTTCCTCACAGATTATGACAAGAGTCATTCTGTGTCGTGCACGGTTATGATGGAGAATGAGTGCTGGGCGACATTTAAAGTGGTGCAAGGTGAGACGGACACCACTGCCTATGATCTGCAGATGTACGGTAAGCTTGACACCAACGTAGACGACTAAAGTGAAAGGTACTTCCGGTACAAGTCTCATCTTGTTCTCATGTCCGGTCTCAGGATGTCCAGAGCCGCCCAACATCCCCATGATTCTTCTCGGAGTCTCCCTTTCCATCGTCTGTATTGGCCTGATCCTGCTGGGCGTGTGGAAGGTGTTGGTGTCAGTCCATGACCAAAAGGAGGTGGCCAAGTTTGAGGCTGAGAGGGCAAAGGCAAATTGGCAGTCGGTAAGACCGTGGATGACTTTGTTTTTCTTCTTTCTAATATCTTTTTGTTGGGCTCAGATTAATAATTAGAAAGAAAAATAATGCATTAGACATTTATTAGAATATTCAAAAGGGTGGACAAAGTCTAAAACAGGGCTTTTCAAAGTCAGATGGTGAGGTGTCTGTCATAGAACTAAACTGTTCCCACTAACATCCACCGACACACATCCCGTTACTCGATAGCTTGTAGAACCACCTTTGGCAGCAATAAATAGAGAAAAAAAAATGTCTGTGTGACTTTTATCAGTCTCTCAGATCGTTGTGGTGGAATTTTAGCCCACTGTGTTTTACAACTGTGCTTCAGGTCATTGGGGTTTGTAGGTATTCATTAATGCACAGTCACCTTTTCCACTCACTATGTGTTTATACACGTCTCTGCGTTTAATCATTAGTTATTATTAATCTCTGGCTTTCTTCCACAGCATATCTTTTGTGTTATCTTCCTCCCTTCACCCCAACCGGTCACGGCAGATGGCCGCCCCTCCCTTAGCCTGGTTCTGCTGGAGGTTTCTTCCTGTTAAAAGGGAGTTCTTCCTTTCCATTGTCACCTTGCTCATAGGGCATCATGTGATCGTTGGGGTTTTCTCTGTTGTATTGTAGGGTCTATCTTACTATATAAAGCACTTTGAAGTGACTGTTATTGTGATTTGGCACTATATAAATAAACTTGAATTGAATTGAAAAGTTACTGTAACAGCATTTCAGGCAGGTTGAGGTCTGGACTTTGGTTTCAGCCGTTCTGATCCCAAGTAGATTTACTGATCTACTTGGGATCGCTTGGGCCATCTCTCTGAAACTTCAGCTGTCAGAAAGATGGCCTCACATTTGACTCTGGAATACAGAAGAGTTCATGGTGGACTCATTGACTGCAAGGTGCCCCGGTCATGTGACTGCAAAACAAGGCCAAATCATCAACCCTCCACCACATTGTTTGACAGTTGGTATGAGGTGTTTGTGCTGATATGCTGTGTTGTTGTTTTTTCCAAATGTGGTGTCGTGCATTACAGCCAAACATCTCCACTTTGGTCTCATCTGTCCACAGGACATTGTTCCAGAAATGGTGTGGTTTTGTTCACATGCAACTTTGCAAACCTAAACTGTGCTGCCGTGGGTTTTTTTTAGAGAGAAAAAGATGATTCTCCTGCAACTCTTCCAAACAAGCCATATTTATTCAGTCTCTGTGCTATCATTAACTGTAACATTAAACAAGCTCGCTGAGATTTCTGGTTTGGGTCAAATGAGCTTCAGGTAGTTGGGAAGGTTTACAGAACTAGTGTGTTGTTTTGATGTTTCTGTTGCATTTTTAAAAATTCTAAAATCATCGTCATCATCATCAATCATCATCGCGTCCTTTCTTTGTTTTCTTTCAGGGGACCAACCCTCTGTTCAGGAGCTCGACGTCTACATACAGAAATGTAACTTATAATAATGCACAGAAAGAAAAGACTATCACAATGAATCACTACTGATGACGAACTGGATGCGTCTGAGTGCACTTAAGTGTGTGAGTTTGTGTGTGTATGAGACAGAGAATAGTTTTTGTACGAATCCCTGTGTTAATTCAGAGATCCTCTAGCGCAGTAGACAACACTGTGAACACTGAGGAACACTGCGAGATGAATTTGCTGCTGTAGAAGTGCACTGTACTGTCAAACACTGGACATTTCTATTGCATAGCCCTACATGTACTGCAACCTGGAACGTGGAAAGGAGAAGTCTACACTACAAGTGGTCTACTACTGAATGAAAATGTATAAATATACAGGTGTAAGAGATGTATTTTTGGGGGGGAATAATGTGTCTGTTGTTTTACTGTAAAACAAGGCTGAGCCTTTAATTTTAATAACTGTTGTTCTGAGTTTTTTTTTAATGGCATGTGGCACATAATTAAAGTTGGATTTGGCATTTTGTGAAATGACTCCTCTGCAATTTGGGTTTTAATTGCAGGTTACAACACAGTTCTGGCAAAGAGTGAGCAGACTGATTTGATTTACCTGCGAGAAACATAATTTGAAGTTTGTTTTGCTTACAGTGGGATCACTCAGTGCTCAGGGTTTCCATTTTCTAACAAGGCAACTTGACTATATATTCACTGTCTGTCAGTTTGATTACCTGTTTGCAAATATGACTGAATATGCAATAAGATAGGGTGCTTTATTTATCCCCACAGATGGAAATTCCTTTCACACACAACCTTTAAACTTGGTAGAAAGGAGCAGGTTTCTTAGGGATGACGAGATGGGGAACGGGGCTGGAACACGGGAGGATCCAGCGCAAATGACCAAAGTGATGTTGATCGAGAAGGACTCGAGGTCTCACAGCACAGAGGCTCTGGCTCTCCTATAGGACAGGGAGACCAGGATGGAGACAGAAGTGATGGCGATTCAAAAGACCAGGTGGAATTTAAAGGCGAAAGCAGGGACAATCAAGCAAACAAGGCCACTGTGTGCATGTGAGCTCAATGAAATAAATAATTTGTTTATAAATCAATTCAAATACACATTCCAACATGATAATATACATGATAGTCACTTGTGAAATGAAGTTCTCCAAAAGCTTAACTTATGAGGGGGGAACCCAAACATCAGATAAAATACAACAGTGAAAATACATGTCAATCCCAACATACTTTTATCATACTAACCTAAATGACTCGATATCCTAAAATTGGCAGAGGAATCCTGTAATAAAAGTAACACTAATCCAATACGTCCAGAGAATGGCACATAGAAACAATGCATGAACCTCACATAGAGAGTTCAAAATAATACATGTTTCAGTAACAACTGTTGTTTTAGTTATTTTTTCGCTATTCCAGTTATGTATCTTTACAGGTCACACTAAAACGTCTACACTTAAGTTTGCTTTTTTGTGTGAGAGGCATTACACATTGGGAAAAGCATACAAAGTCTTTTGTTAACTCTAAATACATTATAAATAACAGAGGCATTATGAAAGATAGATATGCTTAGCATAGCCTAACTCTTATGTACTTGTTGATATCTAGGAGCCTGTCCCAGGCGTGACCCAGCTGTAATCTAGGCTACAGTTTGCTGTGTGTATTGTACCTGAGAGCAGCCAGTTCATAGTCGTGTATTTTACGCAGCCTACAGGCAAACTGTCTGTCTGCCCTCTGTTTTTCCCCCCGTCAGTACTAAATACAGACTTGTGGCTCTGCCCCAGCGAAAACAGTCCTGAGCGGCAGGAATGCAGCTTACAGGCCGGACAGCAGCGGCTCCACCGTCAGACGTGACGTCGCTGTTTCCCCGCTGAAAAACCAGACTCGACGGAGGAAGTTTTTCTACGAGGGGAGGAAAGAAAAAAAGAAAGGGAAAAAAAAAGAAACCCCCAAACATCCCCTGCGCCTCTGATCTTCGGAATGTGCGAACATTGGCTCTCCAACGCCGCATCCCGCTATCGAAATGTTCATCCAGTTGTGCCGCTGCGTGGACTCCGCGCCTGTTCTGGCGGTTATTTGCGTGACCGTGTTGTTGGCGAAAAGCTGTATGTGTGTCCCTGAAGACGAGGACGATGAGGTCCTGGAGAAAAAACAGCTCGTGGAGTTTTACAGTAAGTTACCAGCTGGTCCCTTAGTATAAGTTTAATGGCCTACATGATGGGAAGCATAACGCATGTAGTAACTCCAGATTGCATTCCCTTTTTTTTCTTTTTTTTTTTTCCTGTTTTCATTAAGATGTTGTTTAACATGAGGGAATTGTGCATGGAGAAGATGATCTAAAGACTCACCTAAACTCTCCTCGGGTCTCATATAGAGGTCTGTGGACCACAGTTTGAACCCCACAGCTGCACCAGGCTCACGTTTCTTGCTGTTTTTTTTCTCTCTTTCTCCCCCCCTCCCCGTGTGTGTGTGTGTGTGTAATAAAAGGCAAGTCAAGAGCAGCATGAAAACATTTCCTCTGCCTGTAAGCTAATTTTAGGTTAGAACACGTGGTCTTCTTTTTTTTTAATCTCATAGAAAGCAACAGATTGCTGAATACCTTAAACATTTTGTAAATAAGGAAAATATGTTTCTTCTTCTTTCTTTTTTTTTTTTTTTACCCCACAGTATCATGCAGTCTGTTTATTATGAGCACAATAGGTCAGTCAGTCATTCGAGTGATAAGTGGTTGGGTTATTCTGGGAAAAATGTCACAAATTCACCTTTGCAGGTGTGAAAATGTGATGATTTTCTCCAACTTTTGCAATCCCCACATTTTAGAGATTTCTGCATCATATTAGCATGTTCCAGCTTCTTAAATGTGAAGATGTGGGCATGTTTAAACAATGAATTAGTCAGAAATATCTGCAATTTGCTGAACTATAAGGGAAGTTATGAGCAACAACCCCAGTTTTTTTCATTTTTTTTTAGAATTAGCCCACAAGTGCAGTCAAATACAGTGTGCACATTAAAAACACAGAGGAAGAATATCCCGACACTGAAAATGCCCTTTTGGTGATGGATGTGGACGCCAGCATCCTTGTTTTTTTTTTCAAAACAATCTTTTGAGCTATGTAAATTCTCACCAAACAATTTTAGTTATTTGTTTTAGATCCGGTAACATATGTTGCTGATTTTCTTTGTCTGTACACGATAGCGAGATACAGGAAGAGATGATTCCTCACACGCGCTTTGTCACCGCTGCTTGGAAACATCTTTCCTCTTTTGTTTGAGTATCCAGTTACACAAAGACCTTGATTTGTTTCTAAACACAAGGCCTTCCTCGAGCTTGAATATTGCTCCGTCAGATATTGAAATGTGGAAATGAATGTCTTTCTACTTTACCTTTTTAGCCGGTTTTATCTCTGAAGCTGTATGCATTTCCTGTTGTTTACGGCACGCATTCACATGAATTGTTCCACATTGCCCCATCTTATCTGCTTCTACTGGTCTCTCAATCACTTCCTTCCAGAGAAAGGTCTGTTTATCCTGGAGAGTGAGCCGCTGAAGCAGTGCATCTCAGTGAATCGCTCAAAACTAGTGCTGGAGGACTGCGAGCGTCCGACGCGCCGCATGCTGTGGAAGTGGGTCTCCCAGCATCGTCTCTTTAATCTGGGCACCAGTGCGTGCCTGGGCCTCAGCATTTACAACGCGACGCAGCCTCTTGGGATGTTCGAGTGCGATGTGTCCCTCCCTGTGCTGTGGTGGCGCTGTAGTGGAAACACGCTGTATGGAGCATCCCAGTGGAGGGTGACTGTGGTTCGAGGTTTAGTGGTGGTAAAGAAAAACATTTACCATTTGTGGAAGAAGTACAACACTCCCAGAGAGGGTCCCTGCTCATATCCGTATGAAGGTGAACCACTCCAACGTCCTGTGTGTCTTGTCTGCGCAAGATATTGTGTGACTTCAAGTGAAACTCTGCATTGTTTTGTTTACAGATATCCACACTTTGTTGGGGAACGCACATGGAATGCCTTGTGCCTTTCCTTTTAAATACAATAACCAATGGTACTCTGAGTGTACTACCGAGGGGCGGGAGGACCATCTTCTGTGGTGCTCTACCACCCCTCGCTACGATAAAGGCGAAAGATGGGGCTTCTGTCCAGTGCAAGGTAAAGCAGGCACACAGACGCACCAGTGCAAGAACGGAAGAAAAGTCATCACACGCCGTTGTTGCTGCGTGCTCATGTTATCTTCGTCACGCCTGGTGACCCACTTTACCTGTGTGCTTATCAGTTTTAATCTGTCTGTTTTTTTTTCATAGTTTCCAGTTGTGAGCACTTCTGGGAGTCAAACCAGGAGTTGCGTGCATGTTACCAGTTCAATCTGTACACTATCCTTACCTGGAGTCAGGCGCTGTCTACCTGCCAGGCCCAAGGTGGAAATTTGCTCAGCATCACCAGCCTGGCAGAGCACAAGTATATCAGAGGTACAGCACATGTTAAAAAAGACACAAGAACTGTGCTAAACTAGCACTGGAATACAATGTTTTCAGTGTTCTTAGATTTTTTGCCTTGTCGATATACACTCACAAGCAGTGAACTCACTGTCATGTTTAAGAAGTCAGTTTGAGATTACTGTATATCTTCCAATAGTAGCCCGTCTCTTTTAAACGCTGGTTTCTAATAAACGCCGGTTTGAAAACGTGTCACAACAAATAGACGCCGGTCTCCAATAGTAGCCGGGCGACCTTTGACCCGGAAGTCCCTCCGTGCTCTCTTCTTTGGTTGGCAAACAACTGAATGGTGCATTACCGCCACCAACTGGTATGGAGTGTGACTGGAACGTCGCTCAAAAAAACCCCAAAACCTCCGTGCTGTCGTCGGTCCTCCCGCGTCTCATCACTCGGCCAGCTGTTTCCAATCAGCCGACATCTATGACCAGCGGCATTTAAGCTGGATGCAGCGACCATCGAAGTGGGATTATTACACTGAACTGGAACTGTCGGCTAGCGAACCTGCTAACTGTGATTTTCTGGTCTTTTACTTCCTCTCCTGGAGAGTCGGGCGGCAGAGAAGTTTCGGGGAGCACCAATCGTGCACTGGGCTACCACAGACAAGGAGACACTCGGGAGCAAAGGAGGAGCACAATTGGGAACTGCATTATTTGTGAACTGTTGGAATACGTTTTGGAGCAC
>VURO01035620.1:0-12792 GCA_015108175.1 Pelvicachromis taeniatus
CTCCCTGGGTCCTTTACAAACACACACACACACACACACACACACACACACACACACACACACACACACACACACACACACAGAAAAACCCAGAGGGAACATGAGTGTGGCCGATGAATAATGTAAAAGATGGCAGCGCATCCATCCAGCACCCGTAACCCCATTCCTGTAGCTTTTGTAGAATATATATCTTCACTGAATACCCTGCCATAAGCATATGGCATGTATAGAGAGCACTATTACAAAGTAGCGTCACCGGTCAAACTCTTTCTATAGGAGGTAGCTTTCCCTCTTGACTTTACTATAAATTTCTGTAAAAAGGACATCATCCATTAATAGCCTTTCATCTTACATCAAGTGAAAAATGTAAAATGAGTACAAAGAACAGTCAGAAAATAAAGCAGTGATAAAGTGAAAACAAGAGGAATTTCACCAAGGAGATGATTATTTGGCTAGGACCTGAAATGCTAATGCTGTAGGCCTACTGGTCTCCTGCCTGCAAGCAGGTGATGCTTTTTAGTCAGTTTTAGAAGTGTAGATATGTTGATTTTACTACCTTTGTACACATCCTGTTTAACTGCTTCCCCATTTTTTTCTGTCTCAAACTAAGATTAGATATCTGGCTGCTGTAATTTTATATTTAGGCTACTGTGTAAACATTGCTCAGGCAAGTCCACCTCTCAGCAGGAAAACAGTCAAAGTGTGTGTTTTAAGATGGCATTTGAAGTGAAATAGTTAGTCTCCTACACCAAAAGACCAAAATTTGCATTTAATAATAGACCATGTTTTAGAGTGACACTGAAAATCTCAAATGTGCTGAACAGCTCTGTTGTTTTGGGGCTGGTTTGTTGTATTAATTGCCATGTTCTAAAACAGGAAATTCCTCTGTGTCATACGCAAAATTATATATTTTTCAAATAATGCTTTCGTAAAATCTTGTCCTAACTTTGTAAAAGATTGGAAGACTCTTAAAAATCCTCCAGTTTATTTTAAGTCTGTTGTTAAGATATGCAGCAGCAAAGTGTGAAAAGTAAAAGGAGGATGAGAGGAAGTGTTTGCTCTTTATTAAAACTTGCAGTTGAGCTGAGTGTGTGCTTGTATCATCTGGGATTTATTTAAACAATGTGAATGTACAGTAGGATAAGTGTGGTAGGGGTGTGTGAGTCTATTATCCATGCATGAAGTATAAATCAAAAGGTGACAGGCAGAGTGAAAAAATGAGACTTTCTACCCTCCAAGACCACATTTAGATTACTTTCACACCTACAGAACATTGCGATCTTATCTACAGCCGCTTTAGAATATATAAGACATTCAAAGGAGTATACTGATCAATTGGCATGGACACTTTAAATTTTCAGACTTGTGAATCAAGGTGATGAAATTCATACCTGAGCCAGTATTGAAAGTGTGTTGCCTGTGCCTGAAATTTCTCCATGCAGAGAAGCTTGCCACATCTGCATTCCCCTTCTGTGTGCTAGTCTTTGTGTTTGAGGGACCTGGTCCTCTGAATGACAATAATCCCAAAGAATTGCTGAGGCAGTGCGTGTTTGAATCCTCATTCTTGCTGTTAACGCCACAAACTGGTGGTGTTCGGTTGAACCTGTAGCCCCCGTGCTTTGATAGAGGGCCTCTGCAGCGACCCGAAGCGCTTTCTCGGCCATTACGTTGGTTGCTGTCCAACACGGCTGCTCTGGATTTCACATATCCCTCATTTCTTTGGGCTGTTTTGCTATCTTTAGAGGATCTGTGACAGGACGAGGCACCAAGGCGAATTGACAAAGTAGACCTACACAAAGCTGGTTTACATGCTCCTTTCCCCTGTAGTTCCACAAGGGAAATACAAAGTGACTTGTCCAAAAACACAAAGGATCTAGTGCACCTCAGAGGCACCTCATGATAAACACAAGACCGGTAAGAAGGCTGTGAGGAGAACAGGTTCTTTACTGAGCCACCAATCACTTCCTGCTTTCTGTCTTCCTCTGTATAACTCAGTCTGCAGTGCACAAGTTGTACTTTCTTCTTTCCAGGATGTTTCACTGCCAATCCATCAGCTGGTGAGTAGGCCCGTCTGAAGTCATTTGGCATCAGGTAGGTAGGATTTGGTCTGCACACGTTCAGCTGGGAAACTGAGACTCTCATGGTGGGTTTTGATTGGGCTCGTCTCCCAAAGGGTTCTGCCACTTCTGGAGGAGTTGCTAACTTCACAGGTTGTGTTGGCGTGGATATCTTGGAGACTAAAGGTGATGGTAGGACCCTATTGGCTGCAGTGAAGATGGAGGAAAATTATCTCTGTGGACTCTTTACAACCACCTCTGGGGGTATCTTCAGTCCGAAACAAACTGAAAAGTTCACTGAAGATATCCAGTAGCTGTTGCCTCAGAATAGATAGACTCTGTCGTTGCTCTAAGAGACACACTCTCCTCACACTTGCCTCTTACCCCCACCACACACCCAGTGACAGGACATTCCTGTGCAGTGAAGCGGTGATATCCGTATTTGAGGGCTATGAAAAGACAAAGAAAAGAAAAATGTCTTGTATCAGAATTGTGCTCCAAGTCTTCATTTAATTCCCCTGCAAACCAAGAGGTTCTGTAGTTGAAATGAAACAAAGAAAGACTGCAAATACAAAGATATGAACTACTGTAATGTGACAGGGCAGACTTATCATCTGCTCTCCTGTGCTACTTGTTTCTTTATCTGTTGCTGTTTCCATGACAATGCGCAACTTGATGGACAGCATGTGGGGACAAATTATCCATGACATTTAAAACGAACAATCCAGTTGATCCTTTGAAAAACAAAGATCAGTGCCTTCCCTGTTTCTATTTCAAACTTCACCTAAAAAAAGAAAATCAAAGATCGAACAGGACGGTTTCTTACTGTCGCTGTAAAGATATTTTACCGATTCATTTTTTCTTCTTCTTATCGTCTTTGAAGGGCAAACAGTGAAACATCTTCCCCAAACATCCCTTGTGTTGACTCACATCCTCGAGAGCTAAATATCAGGAGACGTTTACGCAAATCTAATTTGGATTAATGAATAACATTTCCTCTTGCTTGAATGTTATTATAAACCAATATTAAAGAAAACTTTAAACATAATTTAATTAGTTTAGAGATCCAGCAACGTGGAAGTGCAGATCAAATTTTTGTGTAAACATGTTTGTTTTTGCTGGATATGTATCTTTAGCTGACAGTAGGTTGCTGTCCCAAATCATTTTTAACGCGCAGTTTAAATGCATTTTGTTGAGAATTAAATGTTCAGATGTGATTTTCACTACACTTTGGTTTCCTCTGGCAAAGCCACTTACATCTTAAAGTACAAAATACCACAAGTACACAGTGAAAGATTGCACTGCGCAGTAACGAGCTCACCAATATTTGCAGACAGTTTTACATCATCAGTCTAGGTCACAAGGCCTCAAATAAGTATAACAAGAGCTGTTCACTGATGATAACTGTCAATAAGTTTGGGAATCTCCAGCTGTGGAAACCTGCTGACATCAACCTGCTGTCTTATAATTCTTTCATCTGTCAGCTCAGTACAGAGAAAACATTAGCGCGCTGTGGTTTCTGATTTTGGCTGAACACACAATGTATGACTTAAAAGAAGAAGTCCACTTCAAAGGCACACTCCGCAACATAAAATACAATTATCAGACTTACCCACTCATCACAAAAGTACACCTATCCTGTCACAGAAAATGGTAGTTCTGGTAACACTTCAATATCACATTATTCACTCCACTTTATCATGCCATCATTTATTCCACGCTCGGAGCCATGTTCATTCCCACCTAACAGCATCCAAAAGAAAAATCTCTCTCCTGCTTTCTGCTCCCCAGCTCAGCTGATGATGATTCTCCTAACGTAGTTATCTGCCTGCTTGGCTGGCACATTTTGGATAATTTCTTGACACCATACAATAGCTTAAATGTTTTTGTCCTATTGTTTCAGAAAGCAAAGGAAAAAGGCTTTATCAACTCATTTTATTCACCACTGAGCATAGTTCCGTTTTTTAATCATGATACCCCAAGTGCGCGGCTCTCTAAACAAAGCCCAATGTAGTTATTACAGTCAATAAAACTGAGATTATTATGAATGGAGGCATAATTTAGTTTTTAAATATACTTGTCAAGCACACAGAGCATTCGTTCAGTTTTATACAATGCTACAGTGAGACCTTGCAAACATAAGTCTCGTTGTTGGCTCGTTCCAATGTTTGCATGAATTGTACAGAGCATATTATACAAGGGAAGTAATTATGTTTACTGTGTGTGCTCCACTTTGAGGTGAATCACTTGGGAACTGAATGCAGGCCCAAACAACAATGCTGAAATAGAAATTAATACATACATGGTTTCAGCCCATTTTCCCTTTGATTTATTTTCTCCTTAGCCAGCAAGTGTAATTGAAGGAGTAATAACATTTTTTATATGTTGCACTCAATAAAAAAGGGGAGGGGCTTGTTGGTGTGGGTAAAGGACATGTAGCTTAACAATCAGTCTATCTATAGTGAACACTAGGCAATGGAAAACACTAACTAACAGTTAAAGTGTGCATGCCCCACAAGTGTGCATAGGTTTTTTTTATTTTTTTTATATAGCTCTATATTACGACAAGTTAATTCAATAGAGATATATCCTGAACATATTTAATGAGAAAACAAAAATATCCGCAACATACACACTCCAACATTACCAATATTGATGATGACTGATATGTTAAAGATGCAGAAATGTAGATATCATGTTTACATTTTGTAAATTATCAAATACTTCATTAAATGCACTTATTAAACTACTCATTAATGCAAATATCTAATCTGTCAGTGACCTGGCAGCTCAGTGAATGTAGGCACAAGACAACAATTGTCAAGACTGATGCTGAAGTTCAAACTGAGCGTCAGAATGGGAAAGAAAGGCGATATAAGTGACTTTGAATGTGACGTTGCTGTTGCCATGTTTAGGTAGATCTGAGTATTTCAGAAACACCTGATCTCCTGGGATACACAACACAACAATCTCTATGGTTTAAAGAGAAAAAGCCAAAAAAAGAAAAAATATCTAATATTAAGCAGTTCTCTGGGCGAGCTTTGAATGGTTTGAACTGATAGGAAGGCAACAGTAACTCAAATAATGACTGAAATAACCATGGTATGCAGAACAACATCTCTGAACTAATGATAAACCTTGACGCAGATGGGCTACAGCAGCAGAAAGACATAACAGGTAGTGCTCCTGTCAGTTACAGTAACAACAGGAAACTGGGGCTACAGTTCACAAAGGCTCACCAAAATTGGACAACTGATTTTGGGCAATTTCTCCTGCATCATTTAGATTGGTAGAGTCAGCATTTGGTGGAAAACATGGATCTATTCTACCTTGTATCAATGGTTGAGGATGGTGGTGGTGTAATGGTGTGGAGAATATGTCTTTGGCACACTTTTGGACCCTTTAGAACCAAGTGAGCATTGTTTAAACGCCACAGCCTACCTGAGTATTGCTGATAATCACATCCATCCCTTTGTGACCTCAGTGCACCCATCCAATGCTTCCAACAAGAAAATGCACCGTGTCACTAATTTCAGATCATCTCAAACTGCTTTCCTGAACAGGGCAATGATTTCATTGTCATTGTAGTCAAATGACTTCCACAGTCACCAGATCTCGATCTAACAGGGCACCTTTGGCATTTGGAGGAATGGCAGATTCACATGTTTATAGTATTTATGTATAAAGGAGAAAATAATCCCAGAAGAATGTAAATTATATAAATGACTAATAGCATTACCATGTTAGCCCTATTTCTTATTTTTTCCTAACAGTCAGCACAAGTGGCTGAAAAGGCTCCAGAGGAGTGCTGCCTACTCCTGCCTCAGAAATGAGTGCCCCACTCTTTTTGGTTTGTTTTATGAAGGTTTAAAACAAACAAACAACTAAGCTTAATGAAGAATTGAAAGACAGACACGTTGTTGGTCTGCCATGTCTTACTCTATAGAATAGAAGCCAGCCTTGTTCTTTAAACATAAACATTATGCACCAACCAGTCAGTCTGTGAGAGATTGGAAAAAATACACAAGCTACGTATGTGAGAAAAATAGCAAGGTGCGCATGGAAGACAGAGTGACAACACACAGACAGCAAACAGGGTTTGAACTTGGCAGATGTGACTATTTGCTTATTGTTGCATGCATGGAAACCAGCGATTGAGTAAACCTTTGTGTTCTTGACAGTGCCAGGAACACAGAGGGAGGCAGTGGGACCTACAGCTGGTTAGGAAGCAGACAGACTGTGCAGAACTGCGGGCATATGAGAGATAAACCCATCAGCACAGCCAGTGTTGAAACGAGGCTTACTGAGAGAGCTCTGAGAGACAAAATGCTGGTATGTGTAGTTATTAACATAGGTTGTTTCTGTCATGAACTAGCTAGTTTGCCCCAGCTATTTGCCACTTTCTTTTAAATTCTTAGTTAAATTATTGTTTGAGTACATATGCAATATTGATCAATGTCTCACGGATTATGAGGAAAATGTTCACCTTGCATTCATGCATGCTACTTATTGTGAGCTGTGGCAGTGGCATACTTGTTCCTGTATTAGGGGAATTATTTCAAAGTGAGTCAAGCATGCTGTAATAATTCTGACTGTGGGCCACTGGAATGTGGCCACATGGACAGTAATTAATTCAAAATCACAATAACAAAATATGCCACTGGCCTCAGGAGTTGGTTTTTTTTATGGAAATTAAAACACAAAAAGCCTCCTAAAAAACATTTTGAAGATTAATTTTCCAAAAAGTCTGTTCGGTTTGGGAAGATTATATCTGTTAGGCCTATGACCATATTATCTATCATAATATATTTTCCATAAGGGTAAAAATTATTGACCTAACATTTACTTTAAAACAAAATTTCATCAGTCTGAAATCTCTTGTCCAACCATATTGTGGAGCCTTCTTACCTTACAAAGAAGAGTATCTGTGTTAAAGCAGCGACTGCCCAATCTTTCCTTGGAAAAGATACAACCCCTTTTTCAGCAGCGGCCACAGTGTGAGCTGTCCTGCACTCAGCCAGGAGCATAACAAACCTGTGTAGTCATCAGGTAGCTGAGAGTGCACTGTGGTATTTTCTCAAGCCGTAGTGGAAACTCCTCTCAGCTGACAGGGGCTCAAGGAGAAAAGAAAAACCAATCAACTAAGTCAATATGTTTATAAAAATTACCCCGTGACCTTAAGTTAGCCAGCTGAGAGTGAACAGCCGTGCACTCTGTGCAAACAAAAAGTCCGTGGTAGAAGTTTAACCATGGTGACTCTGGTGGACACACTTCACTGAATTTTAATATTTCCCAGTTACCTCTCTGCAAATGCCTCTGGTTTAGTTGTGCTGGTTAAAAAACAACCCCCGGGGATTTATGAAGCTCCCAGGACTCCTTTAGGCCTTGTTTGAGTGGAGTCCTTCAGATAGTCAACTCAGGATGTCCTTTCCTCCTCCTCTGTCCCCAGAGCACAAGCTCAGGTAGCAGAGCAGGTGACTGGCTCTCAGGTTTCTGGACATGCATAATAGCTCCCTAATGCACAAGTTATTAATGGAGTTAGAAGCTCTCCACAGCTCCCACAGTTCACTTACTGACACAGCAAAGACAAAAAAAAAAATATATAGGAAAAAGTACAGCTGTTGGCAGCCAGTTTTACTCTTTCCAGTGCTTGCTCACACCAACATGTTTTCCCAAAGCTACTTTGAAAAGACAAATACATCTTCTCGGAATAGGCAGACCAGGACATAGACGAAAGAACAGAGCGAGTAAAGGCAAAACTATAAATAAATGTCTAGATTCAGTACAGCGCAGAAAGTGCTGAATATTCACCTTATTGTTTCTCCCTTATATGAAACCCAGCCAAAGTAGGTTGGAATTAAAATCACACTAAAATGCAATAAGTTTACACTTTCTCAATGATAAATTACCCAGTTACTCAACTAATACAGCAAAAACATTGAGGAATATTTCACTATTGTCACTGCTCATGACCCAGTGGTTATACTGATACATGCGCTTCATTCAGCGCAGTCCTGATCAATGGCTCATATCTCCAGTGATTAATCAGAGGCATATGGTGCTACTGCATTAAATAGGTGTAAATACACAACAATCATTCTATAGTCATTCCGTGAAGATGTTTTTTTTGTGTGTGTGTGTGGTTTTTTTGCTGGCCTAGCAAAAGACCAGCAACAATAAAAGCAAGGCCACACACAGAATTAGGGGACAAAGAGTTGTTTATTGAATCCAAATAGGCAAATTATTAAACATAAGTGCGAGGAGGATCCAGTACTGTTTGCAGTGAATGGGAAAGGGCAGATATGGTGTGCTTGTGTTTTGTACTGGGCTTCAGATAACACACAGAATAAGGTAGGCTGAGGAGGATGCAGTCATCTCTGGGAGAAAGGTGCGGATGGCCCAGAAGGGGACTCCTTTATGCTCTACAGGCCCAGCCCAGATGTTGCAGGTTTGAGCAAACGGGCCTCTGAGCTATTTTGTCTCACTCAGATGAATGTTGACCTATTTGTTGAAGCACACTTCACGGTAGCAAAGTAAGAGTTGCTCAATTATTTTTCATCTGCAAATTGCTTAAAAGGTTGTTTCATAGTGGTTTGTCAGTTAAGTAAAGAAAAAAAGTAAAGTCAGTTCTTCTTAAAAGCATCCTGGCATCCTTGTTCCTCTTCTTATTTCTTCCCGTCTAAAATTTTGAAATCAGTGTTCCTGCTTAAACGCTCTGAGAAGGAACCTGGAAAAAACGGTGAAATAGCTTTTACACACCACATCTCAGGATATGTGCAGGGGAGCCTGTTCTGCACTAATCCTATTAAAATTCTCTTGTAGTACAGTACGTTCACCCTAAGTCTTCCAGCCATGTCACTTTTCATTTGATTGTCACCGAGCTTCGTGGGGATTTGTGCAATCAATACTGGGCTCTAACACAATGCCATGTTCATTAGACAAACTCTGAGCAGATTCTCTTCTCACTTACCCCGAAGAACTCCTTCGCCTACATCAGAAACACCATTGATATATTGTACTAAAGCCGTCTTCAGCCCAGAGAACAATTCTAATCTCAATCTTACACACACGCACGCACATCCCTTGATAACTTCAGCTTCATCTGATCACAGAAGATCAGCTTTTTAATCAATGGAATAATGCCCTTCATTTTCTTCATTATGGCTCTCTCCTCTAGATTTGTCGCTTAAGTATTTCTACGTCTTGGGATGGTAGACCGATGTAGTTGTAGTACTATCTGCACTTGCTGTGTTGTATGTAATTAATAATTCAAACTGTGTAGGAATAGTACATTTGCAGTATATTGAGTTTTCACCGTTCTATTTGTGCACAATGGTGAGACGTAGGAGCATCATCCTAACACAATGACCACTATCAGTTTTTGTCAGCAACCACACTAAATGAAAAATTTCATTTAACCGATAGCATGTTTCCCCAAAGCTTGTTTTGCTGAGGTTATTCATCAGAAATGGTGCACACAGCAGCTGTTATCAGGTTGTGCAAACAAATTAAATCTTGTACGTGGTCTTAAAAAAAAGGGAAAAAAAGGTGCTGTTCTGTTGCCTGCTGAGCTTGTTTTTAAGTGTCAGTTCTTACTTAAGGTACTTTCTTCATGAGTTTGGCTACTTTTATAAGGTTACATTCTCATGTACCACATTATCCGCTGAAAAATAAAAATGCAAGCTGATTTTTTCATGCGTTTTTATCATAATTATGGTATAGCATCCATTCATCCTTCGCAAAGGATTTTCATTAGGAAGGGTGAGCAGATGTGGTTTTCTCCAATTTTTGCATCACTTCTAAACTCCACAAAATGCTGCCTCTGAACTTAATCCAGCCAGAGATTATATCTGCCAGTCACATATCTGGGAAAAAATGATTTAATGAACACAACATTTAGGTGGTTGAAGTGTAAGGAAAGGGAGTTATCCAGGCGAGAGTGACTTTTATTGTCATTCTGAATATTCAAATGTATTATAAGTCTTATTCTTCGTAACATTTCTTAATTTTGTCAATAAACGTCGATAAACGCAAAAGATGGGGAAGGATCGAGGAAGCGTTTGTCTGGAGACAAAACGTGTCTTGATTTCCTGATTAAACCTGAAGAGGAAGCAGCTGTGAACTTCACAATACTTTGCCTGATTTTGCAATTATGCCTGAATAAATGCCGTGTTGGACAGAGCAGCATTAGTCCATGCTGGGATTAAGTAGTTGTTAGAAGTGCTTCCTCTAATGATGCATCAAAGACAAAGTTTTTCATCAGATGAAAGTTGCCAATTAAATAATAATAAAAGATAATTGCATGTGAGACACATGATGAAATGATTACTGGCTGTAAAAACAAGACAAAACTTTTTACTTAACATTTGCCTCATGAAAAGTAGCTAACATCAATATAGCTAAACACATGTGATTTACACAGATAAGGGAAGAAAAAAAATCAACACATCTATAAAGAAAAGTGCAGGTACCCATGATTCCATAATAAGGACTTTTATGTCTGATTTACTTGTTCACAGACTGAACAAAAGGCTTGATGTGCAAGTTTCAGTTAAACATCAGTCGCAAATGAACTTAAATGCGTCTCAGATGTATCCTGTATGGCACACCAAGCCAACTTCCCCTTTCATAGTGAACCATGTCCACTGTTTACTTTGAATTAGAAGAGTTGCATTACTTTATTTCTTATTAAACCAAGAGTTACTAATTCTATAATTCAAGTTCCTATTTCTTTTACTATTTTATTTTATGATCCCTACTTGTTGTGCTTCAGTTTCTGCCATTTCTCATCAATTTTATGTGCCGCCTGTCTTCTGTCACCTCAGTACTCAGCTGCCTGTTTTTGTTTGTTTTTGTCATCAAGCACTGCAGCTGAATTCAAGTTTGTGTTCCTTATATTTTGTCTCTAGTTTGATCTTCTCCTTGTGTAATTGTATTTTATTGTTTTTCAACTTGTATTCCCAATGTACAATTTTCTGCTTTAGTTTTATGGACCCTACCTTTTTGCCATGCAAACTATTACTATTACTTTACTTTTGGACCTCCCGTGTGTGCATTCTAAACTGAACTTAAAGATATTTTATTTTTTTCATTTACCTGCTCCTGCACTTGGGTCCACTTGGGTGCTGAATGTGTCCTATATAGCACGAAGAGCTGCAGAAGAATATCATTACAGATTAGATTTTTTTTTGTTAATGATTAGCAGAAAGTGTCATCATTGCTAAATCACAATGAAATATATTGCATGACCACAAAGAATGACTTTTGAAACAATTGTGTTTGGAAAGACAACAAGTAAAGGTGTTTGTCCATAATGCACAGCACCATGCAAAGAACACAGGATATCAACATGAATGTCAAGCGTGGTGGTGGAGCGGTAATGATTTGGGTTTGTTTTGCAGCCATTGAGTTAACCATGAGCTCCTCTGAATACCAAAGAATTCTAGAGTCAAAAGGCAAAAGGGAGGCCATCTATCTGACAGCTGTAGCTTGAACGAAACTGAGTCATGCAACAACACAATCATTGCAAGTACGTTAGCAAATCTACATCAGAATGGTTGAAAAAGAAAAGAATCAAGGAGTTGCAATGGTCCAATTAAAAAGTGAAGTGCTGTAGTGGGGCCTTAAGACTGCTATGTGTAAAGCAGTGCCTGCAAACCTGAACTGAAGCAACACTACAAAGAAGACAGAGCCAAGAATTCCTCAACAACGATGTGAGAGACTGATTAATTCATAAAGAAAGTGATTACTTGAAGTTATTGCTGATAAAGGTGAGTCTACAAGGTATTGAGTCATGGGGTGCATGTGATTTTTCAGTTAGAGTCCAGTGAAAACGCTCTTTCTCGTGGCTGCAGTACTTCAGGAGGTCTACAACTACTCGGCTGCTAAAACAATTTTTTCCTTGTTCTTGATATCTTTCACGCTTATTATTTGACTCCTTCCAATAAACGGGGTGAAATCAGTAGGAGTATGATGTTTGATGAGTGAGTCACAGAGGGCACTTGCGCATTTAATAGCGGTCCAAGAGTGCGCAATATCTATTATATAAGTGCTCCTCATATCAGGACTGAGATCAGTTTAGGACAAAATCAATGTCTGCTGACCAGACTGTTTTGCTGTTATGGCTGATTGCAGCAGCCTCCACTGCAAATAATATTGTTCCATAGTTAGTGCTCATTTTATCGTCTTCCATGATGAGCTCAGTCTCTGCTCTGTGGTGTGGTTCAGCTGAAGAATATAACCTGATCAATTTTATTTATTTATATATTTATTTATGCATGTACAGTATTTGTATAGTTGGGATGTCACATGCTTTTACCAAGGCAATACAATATTTCAATATGTTTTTTTTTTTTTATATCACATTGTTATAATATGTGGAGTTTGCATTATGGTGGCTGTTTGTGTATAATACATACATGTGTGTGTGTGTGTGTGTGTGTGTAGTAAGAAAAAGCCCCATATCAAAGCTGGAAATTTCGAAGATTCTAGCGCATCATATATGCACTTTGACCCATGGCTTTATGAGATGAGTTACTTTAGAGACACAGTTTGCTTCAGTCCACTTTTCCTTGAAAACACGTATAAACAAGTTAGTTCAGCTGTATAGTTGGTAGATGACTACTGGGAATTATGTAACAAAATCTACAGATATTTGACACTGAAGTAAAAAGGAAAAAGTAGTTTTGCTATTTTTTTGCAATTTTCTTAGCACTAAACTGCTGAATCACAGCAC
>VURO01035622.1:0-15112 GCA_015108175.1 Pelvicachromis taeniatus
CATTTTTGTTTCGTCACACACACACACACACACACACACACACACACACACACACACACACACACACACACACACACACACACACACACACATCAAAGCAGCCCAGCGTATAGTGCCCAGCACTGAGGCACACTTGCCCATTCACTCAGCAGGCCGCTGGCACACGCTCCACATCTGCCTGCAGGGATTGCCAATGGCAAGTATGGCCTGTGTGTGTGCATGTGTGTATAATGCGAGTTTGCTTACAAGGAAACACAACATATGCTGTTTGTCTGGCGCATGTGTGAGAAGAAAGTGTTTACAACTAGTGATGCGACACATTTTGTGCAAGCAAGTGGAAGTTAACTTTCTTTTGTTTTTTTCATAGTGTCATATTGTAGCCATTTCAGGGTGAACAAACAAACAAAAAAGAAGGCCTCAGTTTCTATTTCATTGTAGTCTGCCAAAAGTATGGGGCTAGAAAAAAAGCATTTATCATGGAGTGTAACACATTTAGTCCAAAACCAGGTTCCAATCATTTTATTTAATAATCACAATGTTGCGTAAACAGGAAATTGTGTTTCTCTCTGAAAGCAGTGTAAGGATCAGACAATTCCCAGCACTATTAACAATCAAACATGTGTTTATAATCACTGGTTTACTATATAGGAGGGAAAATTGGATACAGAAAGGTGGTTTGGACTCAGCCAAATAGGTACATACAGTATAAACAGGTACAGGGTGGATATGTACTAGATTTATATGCAGCATAAATTATTAAACACCGAGGCACATTGGCTGAGGGGAAGATATGGTGTGAATAATCTCTGATCAATATATAGAGTTTAATGGTAACGTGGTTTCTAATTACGCCCCCATTTGACCACACACTCACCTCTTCGCCCACCTTTTTGTTTTCTTCTTTTTCTAAGCTCTGCTCCCATCCCACTCTTCCCCTGTCAGCCGCTTTGGCCTACACACAGGGCAACTATGCAAGCACAATACAAATCAATGGGTTCACACATTAACACGCAGACACACAGCAGACAAGGTAAGCGCTCCAAGACCTCTAACCCAAAAACCTCTAGCCCTCCAGGTTGATCAATAGCCAGAAAAAAAGCATTAGCGGCCCCTCGCACTCTTTCCATCTCTCTTATTCTGCACTAATCACTTTCTCGATGTTGCCTCCCTCGCCCTTTCCCCCTTTCTTCTGCTGTAGGGAGGAAAGTTTATTTCCCAGAGCTCCTTAGAAAATCCCAGAAGCCTGTATGCCCCCATCTCACCTACAAGCCACAGCCAGACACCCAGTTAGATGCTATTACTATCGTCAGCTTCCCCCCCGCCCCTGCTCCATCCCAACAAGACACAGACAGAACCTGGACATTAGCTAATCTATACTTATTGCATCTGGGTTCCTCTTACAGCCTTGTAATTCATATGGAGAGACATATTAGCGCGACATATTAGGTTGGCACAGGTCTACGAGGTGAGATGCTAGGCTGACACTAAATCGACTTAGCCGAAGCCTCACGGGATGTTGTAGGGCACTGCTGCTAGCTGACGACTAGGGCACGGTCTGCCTGTATTGAGTTTCAGTGATGGCTGTTTAGCTTGTAGTGCTACACGGTAAAGAGAGAAGGATGGGGAATGGAAGGTGCTCTGGCTCATTGCGTTTACTGACAGGAACCCTGCGGACCGCAAGGCTAAAGAGATCAATAGCGTTGCACTGCACAGCACTACCAGACCAGGGCAGACCCAAACACAGGAAGATTGGATTACACTTAAATCAAGAGAAGCTTACGCTGTTATCAACACAGCACAAACACATTCAATTTGCACTTAAATTTTAGATTAGTATTTAATTTTCTGATATGCTATCATATCTCATTTCTAAATGATTTCTATGCAAATTTCTGCTGTATGTTTGTGCAAAAACAAATGCACATTCTGTCCCAACATTTGATAGACACGCACTCACAGGTTATTATTATTATTATTATTTTTTGGGATCTGGCGATCTTGGAGCTGAGTCTCCAGGTGGTCCTACATCCCCTCTCTGAACAAACAGAACAGTGGTTTGCTCCACTTCCCTCATGTCACCGGGGCCACGCGCAGACATTGTCTGGCCCACCAGACCTGCCAGGGATTTGCTGCTGGGTCACAGAGTTGACATTTATTAAAGGAAGTTGCATGGAGAGTTACGGGGAGTTGACAGTCCTCTCATCACGTTGCACTGTAGAATTCAGAGACTTACGCGGTACACACCCATCTCTGTTTTCAACAATGAAAGAAACAACGACTCCGTTAAGTACTGTATGACCCCCCTGAGAATGACAGCCTCCATTTCCCCCGAACAGTGCCACTGGGTTTAGAGTACAGGGTTTAGGATATAAACCATTTTAAAAAGAGCCCAAACTTGCAGCTAAGTATAAAATATGTTTGATTAAAAGGCAAAAAAAAAAAAAAAGTCAAATCATAAGAATAGCAATAACGTGAAAATCAAAATTACTCAAAGTGGTCAGTATGAATGATGGTGAATTAATATTTGTGGTCCGCAAGGGGAAATGCAGAGTTTAGTGAACCATAAGGAACAATGAAAATCTAAAAAGGAGAAGTTGAGTGAAAGGGATTGAGTGTGTTGAGGACCAGATGTGCTGTGGCTGGATCAAACATCTGCTGGCTTTGTAAGACCTCCGCAGTGCCCCCTCCCAATCATCCACCCGTTCTCTCCATGCTTCATGATAAACTTTCGCGCTTTACTATATGTAAGCCGTCACATCTTTTAACTGTTTAGCTTCATTCCGAGCACTAGAAATGAAAGTTATTCATTTCAGGTGTTGCGCGGCATGTATCCACAATAATTACAAAAAAGAGAGAGAGAGAGAGAATTTAAAAAAAAAAGAAAAGAAATGCATTGAAATTTTAGAGTGCATATTTGATTCTCTTGTTCTGTTATTGTTCTCTATTTTGTATGTTTTGATGGTCTAGAGCTTTTCTTGGTGTATAGGTTACAGTACAAAGAGGCAGCAGCAGATGGTAATGGTGTTTATTTTTGCAGTAAGTAATCACCATTCTGGAACTTATGACAGTAGACAGGCCCAGGGACCTGGAACCATTCCCCGTGAGACCTGAGCACCACTTCCTGTTGTACCCACATAATCGCAGACGCAGACATACACAATCACACACGCGCACAAAAAAAACCTCCTCTGGGCCAATGGCTTTGTGAGCCCCTGGGCCACAGGGATAGATGTGCTCTGGCACATAGGTTGGGGTAGTGTAAATTACACTGCAGCCACACTGGCACCATTCACGTCCAAGATGAATGAGCCAAGTTACATGCCAGGCAACAATTCTAGTGAGGGAGCTTAAAAGAGGAAGGCTGCGATGTTTGCATGTGGGGAGCATTTTACTTTGTCGGGGCACTATTTCACTCTGAAAAACAATATTCTAAACATACTTACAGATGTCTGTCATAATTACGGAAGTGCTACTAGTGTTTTCCACTCTCAGATACTTGCCTTTGACATCTCATGTCATCTCACTCTAATAAAAAAAGCGCACAATTTAAAAATGTCTGTTACGCTCACATGATTGTTCAGTTTAACTGACAACCAAACAAATCAGCTTACCACAACTACTTTCATTTTTTTTTCTTAAGTTTCCAAAATAAGTTTCTAAATGGTTTTGATTTTAACTTTGTGCGTTAAAGTGGCAGACGCAGTCGCTGTTCGCCCACTCACCCCTCGACTACACACACACATAAAAACATTTTAAATATATTTTCGGTCTTGAGGAACTGTGACACCGCAAAAGACATCAAATACAGATTTATACAGGAATATCCTGCAGAAGGCCCTCCACTTTCTTCTTCTTCTTTATTTTTTATAAACTGTCCTTTCAAAGATTAACTGTTGGCCCGTCTGCTTTATTAGACAGTTCAAAGTAAAAACAAACAGAAAGAATGTGACAGTATCTGAGAGAGTAATAACAGTTGATTTAAACCCCAGGATTTCGAATTTGCATGGTCAGCTGCGAAGCCAACTAAAACATAAAAATGCACTGAAAAATACGAAAAAATTCAAGTCCTTATCCAGCAGTTACTGATATGTGTTCCTCCTTTATTTTTTGAAGGCTAACATAATATACTGGCGTTATAAGTGATTTATAATTACAGAGTCCCGAGCAACATTTTGTTGCCAGTTCCAAACAGCCCGTATCATAGATTCTTAGTTAATATGACAGACACAGATTCCTTTGGGGCACCCAGACCCCCTAGTGGCCCTTGCTCCATATGTGATTCAGTCTGGCAGTGAAATACTGTCAGGGAAAGGAGTGGGGTGGAGGGGAAGGTACCGGAGAGAGATAGGCTCGAGTTAATGGTCTTGCATCTTCCTGGCAGCATGTCAATAATGGCTCTGATCACATTAAATAAAGAGTCCATTAGCTTATTCTCTTTCCTCCTGCATGCTCCACAGCAGAAGCACAGGAGAAAGCTGAAAAGCTCTTCTAATGCAGTGTGTCTGCACGTTACAGACACCTCTATCTGTTTCCAAAACAAAATGACTTGGAAAGTTTACCTACAATCCATTATCTGTTCTCTGCTTCCTTTTACACCTGGAAGTGATGTGTTGATTATGTTGAGACCTTTGCTGACATTTTGGGATGTAGGTCATATACCTATGTGGACAAGTTATCATATGTTGATTGCATTTGCTGCAGACCCTTTAGGTTTAAGCTTTACTAACCTACAGTAGCGGTAGAATGTGATAATGTGTGTTACACAAAAGAAGAAAAGAAAAGATTTATACATCAAGACACAGTGCAATAATACAAGCATGTAGCCAAAGAGCAAATTGTGAGCATATGTTAATACACCTTCTATACTCCTGCTTCCTGCCAAAATAGTAATCAAGACAAAGGAGATGTGATACAAGACTGAAATAAAAGCATCTCGACCAATACACGCACACACACACTGGACAGACAGACCATTTCTCAGCCGCCTCACTGCTCTCCATTGGCCCTGGAGGGAGCGCAGAGGCCCCCACATCTGTCTCCCAGGCCCACGACAGACCTGGCTGCTGTAGCCCGACCCAGGAGATCACACGAATCATCCTCAATTAATGTGAACCATCAGGCATCCCCTCGCTGCTTCTATCACTCCACCCTTCTTCTCTGAGGCGTCCCCTCTAGCTCAGTGCTGGGTCTGCTGAGTTTTATGCATTGACCACAGCTACGGTTCCTTAGCACAGCTGGGTGAGGCAAGCCAGTGGTTTTTTTTGTGTGTGTTATTGTGCACTTTGTGCAAAGAGACAGGGAATCAATACATCAGCCCGGTCCCAAATGCTGCTCACATGTAAGTGCTGTGAGGCGGTTCTTCAGAGGTTCTGAACTTAGAGAACGGCCGACATTGCTCTGCAGCGCACCGGGGCCTGAAATGGCTTCCATGTGCTGCCCCATCTGCACCTCTGCTGGGCTGTGGCCAAAGGACTGTCCTTTCCATTTTTTTAAAGACAATGAGTGCCGGCTTTTAACAAGCACAATGGTGATGGTGGTGGTGGATGTCAGGAGAGTTAGATGAGTCAGAGGTTAGGAGACCTAAAATGACGGATTTGTTTTCAAAAACAGATAATGAAAAAAGACAAGTCGGCGGAGAGAGAAATGGAAACTGTTTACTGAAAGCCACCTGGAACATTGCATGTGCCAGGTTGTGACTCACTGTCTGTGGTAAAGTATTCTATAATAACCACCCCCCCCCCATCCTCGTCATCCGCAACTGCACTTTAAATCTTACTCCAGTCGATTAGTGTGCCCTTAGCAACAACTAACACGCATTCATGAATTTTTAACCAAAGCCTGAGTTAAATCAGGTTGAGAGGTGAAGGAAGGGTATCTTGTGGCCTGCTGCTTGATCAGTGTGTCTGGTATAACTACATAAGCCCCGTGGCCTCTTCATATTTACTCACACCAGAGCCCAGCAAACAGCGCTCTCGGCCAATGATGAGAATTATATTGACCAAGGCAATGCCCTTTGCACGGTTGTTAATTATATGATAAAGCAGGCATAAAACTTGAACAGATGTGTTCCAAGTTCTAATCAGCAACGTAAGTTGGTGCAAAAGGTCTCGTCTGGATTTTCTTGAATCAATCAATCAATCGATTTAGTACTTCTAGCTTTTTTTTTCGGGGAAAAAAAAAATCAAACCTAGTAAAATCTAACATTCTTTTAATCAGATCTTTTTGACTTCAGTATCTCATTCCAAACTAAACTTGTACTTATGAAAATTATTTGTTATTAAGCCATTTCTAAAGTATCCAAGAAAAGCTGTGTGAGAAATTCCATGCACATGAATGGATGCGGTTTACATTTTGCAGTCTGAAGTACTATGAGCTGTCATACGGCTACATTACATACATATATTACTCTTTCTTTGTGAAATGTTTGTCCTTGCAATAAGTATGAACTGATTTCTGATTGGTCCACTAGAATACTGCTGTCTCTCTGCTTATATCACTAAATATACAGCAGTGCATTCACTAACTTTCACCGTATAAGATGCAAGTCAAGCTTCTGCAGCAATGAAAACGTCAAGCATATAGGGCGCATACAATGGTCAAAATAAATTCTTCTGATGTGCAGATCATAAATGAGGAATTTACCAAGATCACAGAGTTCAAATTTCCACCTTTATGATTCTTTGAAATGTCCTCCACCCACGTCTGGACGTAGCTACTGTTACTGATTTCCCTGTGGTTCATCACAGGGGAAGAAGTAGAGCTGGTTGTTCACACATGACCTCTGACCTACCATTGGGGAGCCAATGGGGAAGCGTCCTGTGTCTTGGGAGCTCTTGCCCTCTGATGTGATGGCTCCAGGCAGTGGGCTTTGCGTGAACCCATCACCCATGGCACTGCTCGCCACTAGATATACTGCATTATTCATACAGCCCAATATAGGGTGGAGAGAGAAAGAGAATATGGAAAAGGAAGCATCAAGGTTCAAGACCTTCTCAGATCACAAGGAACTTCTGCTTAACCTCCCTTGAAGTGGCGGACACAGGAATAGAGCAGGGGTTTTTTTTAAATAAAAAAAAAAGAACTGGATCTGAAAGCAGGACTGGAGATCAATGGGGATTCCCTCGAGGTTAAATGGAGATTGCATTCACTGTAAGGTGATTGGTGAATCAATGTGGTTCCCATGGTTTGGTTTGCCATTGTGAGGATTGATCCTGACAAATACAAGTGAATGCTCTTATGATCAGCAGAGATATTTTTGTGAACAAGTGTAGCCATCT
The DNA here is from genome assembly GCA_015108175.1 of Pelvicachromis taeniatus. Classification (NCBI taxonomy): domain Eukaryota; kingdom Metazoa; phylum Chordata; class Actinopteri; order Cichliformes; family Cichlidae; genus Pelvicachromis; species Pelvicachromis taeniatus. Next base: position 7,278 of record VURO01035622.1, read on the forward strand.
TTATGCACATGCTCTACTTTAAAGAGTGGGCAATATGAGGGTAGGCGTCCTCCCATTTAAGTTAGTACATACTATAGTTCTTTAGTTAACCCAATTATTTACTCTTTGATGAGTCAGTTGCTCACAGGGACAGAAAAGCCAGCATGTTATCTCCAGATTAACTTCATTATATCCTACCTGCTTATTAGCCTATGGATACTAAATATAATTACCAATTATTTGCAGCAAATGAAATCATTTTAACCTTTTTCGGTCAGAATAATTACAACAATCTGTCAAGTTGACCAGTGAGCTCCCGCCCCATATTTAAATGATTTCTAAAAATAGAAGCATATTTACTGGTGATCCCAGCCCAAAAACTAGTAGCTTACTTTGGGCAGCTCTTATTCATGAGGGATCACCACAATGGGTCGCTGCTGATTTGCACCAGATTCCCTTCCTGTTGCAGCAGTAAATGGATTTATGTCTCCTCCCGGGATCAAACCAGGGAGCTTTTGCTTGCTAGGGAAATGTGTAAACCGCTACACTGTGTATCCACTTTGCCCAAAAACTAGTAATAATATGAATCCAGCCTCATCTCCAGAGCAATAAATAAAACAATTCCCAAATAAGATATTTGTTACACTGTGATCTGCACGCTGTTGACAAATTATACAATCCTTTTTTGTCCAAATTAAGGTGGCGATTACACAAAACAGTCATTAAATGTGGGCTAAACATCAGGTTTGTTAGACCTAGCTGTCTCCATTGAGTTTTCCAAAGTTGAAAAAATGCTGGGAGTTTTACATACGCCTTCTTCACAGATAGTACAAAAAAAAAGGGTTTTCTTCTGACTGTCAAAATAATGCATTTTTTTCTCATTACAATAACAATGCAGAACATCGGCAGTAATAATATATCAGTAAACCAATCAAGCAGTCGACCTGAATCCCTTCTACATCTCTGTGAAAGTATAAGTGTAACACTGCTTATTTGTAACATTTCCCCTCTTTCTCAAGTCCTGGCTCTCTTTCTTTCTCTCTCTCCCTCTCGCTCTACTGCTTTCTGAAAAGACTCGGTCAGTGAGTATGATAGGTGATGATTAGTGAAAAGCATATACATGTTAAGCTGTTAATCCCTAATGCACATCATCCACTATAACAATGCTGCTCACCCCAGCTTTTAATACAGCCCAGCACATAAACTGCTAATTGCATAATTGCCTGATTTGTTTTAACTGACACTGGTACTGGCCCATGACAAGGCCATCATTTGCTCATCCTCATTGTCAGCAATCTGCAAGGTAGATGCCCAACTACACACCCACTACACAACATCCAGCACCACCACGGTAATAGAGGCGGCCGTGAATTAAGAATGCGTTGCGGCAGTGCAGAGATGAATAAATACAGCAGTTGCTAGATTAATTCTGAGAGACGTGGAGGGAGGCAGATAAAATAAACTAACAGCAGAAGCTGTCCACCAGATAAAGTGGGTACCCCATCGTCTCTCTGCTGTAATTATTGGCTAATAGTCATTAACCTGGCAAACAGAGGTTTAGCTGCATTGTTTAAAGGACTCTGGGATGGATAATGACAGACTAATATGTCATAGCACTAGGGGAGATGGGGGAGGGGTGGATTAATGAGATTTTACTGGAGGGAGTGTACAAGAAGAGGTGGGGCACGACTGGAAAATATAGGGGGAAGAGGGCCACATTAAGCTAATTGGAAGATGAGTGCCTACTTGTAAAAGTGCTTCTAATGGCATATTTGTTTCTCTCACAGCATCAGAGGGCTAATGCAGGGGAGTGGAGTTGTGACACTTACGGCAGTGAGGAATACAGGGGACTGTGGTTGTTTGCAAATGTGCGTCCACACACATTAGATGCTCATTTTAATATAGTAAATCTCTTTTTATTAAAATCATCATTGTTGTCATTGTTGAATTTTTGGTTCAATTTTTTTTTTTTGAAGTGATATTTGCGAAATATGTCTTTTTTATTAATTACAATCTGCAGTGGCTTTTTAAAAAACACACACAAAAGAAAACTTTTTTTGAAAGATACATAGCTGCACGTACATGAACTGAACTTCAGTCAAGTTTGTCCCCTTGCATCTTTTTTTCATCAGATTTACCCCAGTTTTGGATTTGTGTTGACGCTGCACCAAGGCTGACCCAGCCCAAAAGCATGTTGACTGGCTTCCAAAAGTCAATTGACCAGTGAACGAGGAGAGCCTGGATAGCCTCCACTCAGACAGGGTCCAGTGCATTGCAGAACTGCTGACCTGTTCTGACAGCTGGCTGGCCCTAATGGGTTGCAGTTTGGCCTGTGTCATTGCGTTTGGCTTTTGTTTGGCTTCATGAGTGGGGAAGTGAATGCACATGGTTGGACTAGCAAAGACTCAAATCCATGTCTAAGTCCTGTTTTACTCAATCAATGATTGAGTTGGTCAGAAAATCAAATCGTAGCCCATTGAGGCATATGCAGTTTTATTTAATGATATCAGCTTCAGACTGTTTCCTGGCATTTATTAATCAGACTTCCATTAGAATTACCTCCCTGTTATTAACTTACGATTTTCATGAATCTTATTTTAATCATGAATTGAACATCAAAGTGAGGAAAATAGGAAACTGATATTTTCATTTTAATTTAATTTAAATAAACATTGGCTGCCTGTAATCCATAAAATGCAAATATTCTTTTGATGTTTACTGCTCACAAAACACAGGCACCATTTAAGCCAATGCAACATTTAAACTGCATGTGAAATATTTCCGGCCTGCAATCAGAGGTGTAACTGTAGGTTACCTTGATGTGTTTCAACATATAACACACATTAACATATATAGTTTTTGTCACTAGGAAATACGAATAGACTGTAGCACTTCTTAGAACCGCAATTCCTTAAGAAACATCCTGGTTGTGTAACTATTTAAAGATTCACTTTCTAATTTGCTTTCATTTTTTGTTTCAATTAAATCAGATGGAAGTACTAATGCCCAGATGGCCATGCAGTATGAAATAATAGTGTCCAGGCTAGAATTTAAAGTCATACCTCCAGGCTAAAACTCCAGAGCGCACACAGAATGAAAGTGTAAAGTGTTTTTTAATGTATATTTAACAACAAATACCCCAGTGACTATTGATGTTTCGTCTCAGAAGAATCTATTTCTACAGTATATCTGAGGGCATGATATGAAACCACTCACACTTTTATTTTCTCTGCGCTTCTGCTCTTCTTCCTCTGTGTCTCTCCCGTGCTCTCTCTCTCTTTTGCTGTCTCTCTTTAAACATTTATCTTCTGTTTTCTCCTTACAGGCCCTTTGTGCTTTGTGATGTTGGTTTTTACAGCTTTTTACTCACTAGAGTTGCCATTTATCTTTTATAGATGCCAGCAGCTAGGAGCTCTAAAGAAATGTTACCATTTCAGTGTGACTAATTGTCATCACTTGTGGTGCTCCCTTGATGTCACTTGCGCCTGGTCCCTCAGGAACCAGTGTGTGAACTGCAGTATTTACACTTTGTCTTTCTTTCTGACTATTTCCATCCTGTTCACACAAATATCACATTGTATAACAACAGCAGAGGAGGCATTAGTGACGAACGCTGCTATTAGTGCTTCAAACCAGAAAGACATGAGTATTCACAGAAGAGGACAAAAGTACGGGGTCGTACTTTCATTTTCAAGATTTGACAAGATTCTTCTTCCAAAGTCTTTTGACATGTGACAGTGTGCACACTTGCAATGAGTCTGAATTTCTTATTAATGTTCAGCCATCAATAGCACATCTCCAAAAGACACTAGCCAAGCAAAGTGCTCCAGTTGGAGACAAGCCCATTTCCCACTGGAGCGGTTCTGGTATCCTAGGATGGAAACATGTTTCTCATCATTCCCAGGCCTCCAAAAATGCAAGAACTGGAAATGACATGGGATGTAATAAATTATCAATTGTTGAAATTTGTTATTTTACACTTTTGCTATTTTTATTTTTATTGGGCGATATTGTCAAGTACATAATTGGTTACAAACTGACAACAACATGGATATTTATTACACAGGATTTCACCTTCAACAGTTTAAGTAAAAGAGGATGTGTATTCATCCAATCTCATTGAAATATTGATCAGATTTCCATTTATAGCTCCGCAGGTTGCATAATGTTTAAAACGACTGACATAAACACATGATAAATAATTGCGCTGCTCAATGATAGGGAACACAATCTCAATGCCGCTATCAAAGCATCATCAAGCACCTTAAACAAACACAAGTTTTCTTTTTCTCTTTTATTTGAGTATCCAAACCCATTCCTTAAATGCATAGTGTCTTCCCTCAAGCATTTCACTGCCTCTGAGATATAGAAAGCACTAAGAAAATCGCATGCAAACTACAGCATGGTAGTGTATTGCATTAATTATTCTATTATTTCTTCTTCTTCTTTTTTTTCTCTGGCTCCCACAGTTTTGTAAATATCCCTAGGTGTAGTTTGTGTACAGAGGGAGTCCCTGCAAGAGTTCAGTTCTTTCTTTCAGATTAATATGCCTCCAATGCTTTGAGTCACAGAGACTTGCTAAAAAGCCCCACCTCAGTGCTTTTGATTTGTTTGCTTAAAACGTTATTGAACTTGTTACTCTCATCACGGTGTGATTAATGGGCAGATTTTCAGGAAAGATTTCTTCTTAAAAATGAGTATGTGAAGAGTGGATGGAAAAGAGGGACAGTGGAGGAGGGAGATTTTCAACAAAGCTCAGTTAGTTACTTGTCGCTCCAGGGGCCTCTGAATTTCATGAGCAGAAATGCTCGCTCTCACAAACTAACCCTTGCTCTGTCTTCTCCTTTGACCACACTGATTATTCACGATCAATAAAGTATTTTTGTCTTCTCTCTTGTCTCTTCTGGGGCATCTAGGATGCTGCAGGCAAGGTGCTGGACCGCTGGACCATCATGTCCAGAGAAGAAGAGATCATCACCCTGCAGCAGTTCCTGCGCTTTGGTGAGACCAAGTCCATTGTGGAACTGATGGCCATTCAGGAGAAGGAAGGTCAGGCAGTTACAGTTCCTTCTTCCAAGACAGACTCCGGGATAAGGACATTCATTGAAAGTAACAACAGGACCCGTAGCCCGGGGCTCCTTACACATCTGGAAAATAGTAGCCCATCCAGCATTCACCATTTTGAAAATATCCCCAACAGCTTAGCCTTCCTCTTGCCCTTCCAGTACATCAACCCAGTCTCTGCCCCCATGCTTGGCTTGCCCCCCAATGGCCTCCCAATAGAGCAGTCTGCTCTGCGGCTCCGGGAACCCAGTCTGCCAAACCAAGGAGAACAAGTTGAAACCAGCGAGTCAGAAGTGTCCCTATCACCATTTCGCACAGGTCCAAGTCCTAGTCGTGGAGCACTGGGAGCCATTAACAACAATGCTGAACCCAAGACAGAACCCAACAACCGGGCATCTCCCATCTCACCAACCCCTTCCACCCAGCAGGCTCAACAGCAGCAACAGCAGACACAGCTTCAGCAACAACAGCCACAGGGCCAACAGCAATCCCAAAATCAACCTCAGCAACCCAACAGCTTGAGTGACCACCCGGTCCACCACCACTTCATAAAGGACGAGCAGTCAAAAACAATCACTCATCCTTCCTTTTCCTCCAAGATGCATCGCATGCGCCGCATGGGAGCCACCTCACGCAAGGGTCGCGTTGTCTGCAACTCTTGTGGAAAAACCTTTTATGATAAAGGCACACTTAAGATACACTATAATGCTGTACACTTGAAGATTAAACATCGTTGCACTATCGAGGGCTGCAATATGGTGTTTAGCTCACTACGCAGTCGCAATCGTCACAGTGCAAATCCCAATCCACGGTTGCACATGCCCATGCTGCGCAATAACCGCGACAAGGACCTCATTCGCGCCAATTCTTCCACTGGCACACCTGTCATCTCGAGCACCAAGAACGGTGGTTTCACACTCACTAGTCCTGGAAGGCCACCGCTGGGCTTCACCACTCCACCAATAGACCCTATGCTTCAGTCGCCTCTGCAAAGTCCACTGGTGTTCCCCTCCTTGAAATCAGTGCAGCCAGTTCAACCAGTACCCCCGTTCTACCGAACACTACTGTCTCCTGCAGACCTGGTCAGTCCTCCAGTGTCACTGCCTACAAGCCCCATCATGCCCACCACTACCAACAGCACTACCCTGATGGACCAGCAACAGCAGATCCTGGCTGCAGCAGCTGTTGCCTCTCATAATAATGTTCATGTGTCAGATGCAGGACCCATGTCCCACCGTTTACCAACACCTAGTGCCAATCACGACCTCACCAACGGCAGCAGTGACCCCACGCCCAAAAAGAAGCCTCGTAAATCTAGCATGCCAGTAAAGATTGAGAAAGAAGTCATCGATGTGGCTGATGACTATGAGGACAAAGACGATGACGACGACGATAACATCCACCATAATCACCACCATCACCAGTCATCTCTTCTTCACAACAATGTCAAAATTAATGGAAACTGTAATAGCAACAACAACAGCGGTAATGGAAATGGGAACCACAGTGGTGGAAGCGGGCAGCAATCCCCTTCCCAGGATGAGATGAGCCCTGGCTTAGCTCTGAGAGGAATGATGAGACAAAGTGAAGATGAATGCCACGAAGGAAATGGTAGTGACAGCAGAGGTGGAGCTGCTGATCTACGCTGCATGGACAGCTTTACATCTGAGGATCAGGACCACGAGAGAGACTTTGAGAATGAGTCTGAAAACTCGGATTCAAAGATGTTTTACCGTGACGAGCTGATGGATGTGGAGGATCACCAAAAGCACAGCAGGGGTGGAAGGGGTCTGGAAAAGGAACACGATGATGAGGGTAGTGAGGAAGCCCATTTGAGAAAGGAAATGGAAGGAAAGGGCAATTCCTCACCCTCCCCTCATCACCCTCCTATCAAGATCAAAGAAGAACTCAATGATCCAACTTACGACATGTTCTGCATGGGCCAGTACGGCTTCTATAATGGGGGCATGGCAGCGGCTGCTGCCACTGCTGCAAGCATGGCTGCGCTTCACGAGAGCTTCATCACTTCAATGGGCTATGGTTCCAGCCCACCCAAATTCCTTTCTTCTCGATCACCAGAGGGAGATCCATGTTCAAGTCCTGATCCCAAGATCTGCTATGTCTGCAAGAAGAGCTTCAAGAGCTCCTATAGCATGAAACTGCACTACAAGAACGTGCACCTCAAAGAGATGCATGTGTGCACTGTGGCCGGCTGCAATGCTGCCTTCCCTTCCCGGCGGAGCAGAGACAGGTTAGTGACACAACTTTGAAAAGTTACTATATATTTTTTAACATTGGCAATCACAGGTAGGTTGGATTCTTATCATGTAATAATTACCTACATTATGTCCAGATTTTAGACTTATAAGGATCAAACAGTACTAATTAAAAAGACATTGCTTTAAAATATAGTTTAGTTGTTGTGAGAGATATTTATTTTCATTTCATGTTAACATAAGGATGAACTGCAGTATTTCAGTACTACACAACATTATCCTCCTTGGCCTCCACCTAACATCTGTTCGCTAACTTAACATTAAAATGGATTCGGGAACATCTGCTCAGTGTCAAGTCAAAGTTTAGAAGAGCAGGAACACATACACAGATATTTAAACACACACTACCTATCGAGCCTCCAGCTTCAGTGTGTTGTTTACCTGCCCTCACTACCTCACCTTGTCACCGGGAGATGAAGGCGCATACATTAACAGACAGCGGTTTGTCAAACCACTGCATTTATTAGCGCATTAAAAGGTGAGGCTAGCCGTACTCACCTGGGCTTGTTAGCACAT
>VURO01035623.1:0-12200 GCA_015108175.1 Pelvicachromis taeniatus
ATGTGCAAATCTGTTGCCATAGGAACAGTTTCTTTCTCTCTTCTGTTGGACTCATAAACAATAAGCATTTTGTTTTTTGTTGACTAAGTCGTAGGAACGTATTTTTTTGTTGTTTTTTTTTAATCTGATTAATCTGATTGGCTGTGCTACAGCTCACGCTCACATACATACGGAGTGTGGTAAGAATGCCTGAATAAATAAAATGAATTAATGGTCCGCACGTTTAATATAGTATGTGTGTTAAATTTTAGATTTGGGGTAAAATATCAAGTAATTTCAAGTAAACAGGTTCAAGTCAATTCAAGTCCCGAGTCATTGGTGTTAAAGTCCAAGTCAAGTCCAAGTCTTATAACATTTTTTCAAGTCAAGTCTAAAGTCATAAAATTAATGACTCGAGTCTGACTCGAGTCCAAGTCATGTGACTCGAGTCCACACCTCTGCTGATTAATATATCCTAAAATGTCACGCTTTTAACACTTATAGAAGACAAAGATTTCAACCATGTCTGCTCCAATCATATAAAACACACTACACCGTTTTATCTATCGCTGTGTACCACGGGCCTTCAAGCTATCAGTACTTTCATGGTCATTTTAGTCTGTCTTAGCTATAGGCCAATCGCCAACCTTCCTTTTAGGTTATTGAAAGAGTAGTTGTAACAGCTCACTAATCATCTGCAGAGGAATAGTCTATTGAAGAGATCCGGTCATGGTTTCAGTGATCATTACAGTACAGTGAAGGTTCCAAAAAATCATCTTATGGCCTTTGACAGTGGAGAGGCAGACCCAGGCCAAACTGTAGAGGTCGGAAGAGTTGTCAGATGATCAATGAGACCAAATCTAATGTAAGAACTAGTGGAACTCAAATCAGAAATTATTGTTAAGCATAAAAAAATAAAATTAACTAAACTGTCGTTTGTTTCTTCTGTCCTCATGACTTTTATTTTGAAGGCAAACGCAACATTTTTCCTGGAGTGAGTTCGGAAATTCGAGGAAGAGACGTGGCTTCCGGCTTCAGCGAGGTCTTCTTACCGCCCACAGACTTCATAAATCTTTTATTTGGTGATGAATCACTGATCTTCCCCGAGTCAGTCTAGTCAGTCTGAAGGATTAAAGGCTGTAAAAAAATAAACGAATAAAAGAAAAGAATAACGAAATACATTAAATTACATTAAATAAATCATACTAAACTACAAATACTTAAATCAAATGAATTATACAAAGTAAAATAACGGATAAAAAATAAAGTACATTAAAACTAAACTAAACAATGACAAGAAACCATTTAATAAACAACCAATGAACAGGTAAACAACAACAAAAATATGCTTCAATAAACAGCAGAAGTTATCGTTATTTAAATGACACTCAATTACGCACCTTTAAAACAATAACTACATAAAATTAATATCAATACATAAACAATTAAACAAAATTAAATTAAATTAATTTTTAAAAAACATAAGAAAAAATGGCACAAAATAACAACTCCAAGCCAAGTAAATTATGTGAAAATATATTTTTTTAACTACACAAAAAAACGTAATAAGTATAATAATAAGTTAACATGAAGTTTATTATTACAGTCTGAACGGGCTGTGATATATTTCACGAATGCTTACTGCGCCTACATGTGGTCAAAATGTGGAAATACAACAACAAAGTTTTCTTAATACACCAATCTTAGTAATATTTGTTTAGGCAATATCACTTTTCATAAATGACATTGGTGGTGCGTTGCCATGTCAAGAACTTTGTTTTAAATTCAATCTTCGCTCTAATTCAAAAATCTATAACAAGTTGATAAAACAATCCCACTTTCTCTAAAAAAATCTTTGGAAGATCTGCAGCACTCATAGATTTCCCCTGATCTGCGACAGCATCACAATGAAAATTTACATTTAGTCATAGAAAAAATATCCTGGAAGAATGATCTAAAGCTGTTTAGTAAGTACCTGAAGGCAGTTCAAAATGCATCACTCTATAAATTACTCTCATGATTTAATCCTTTTAATTAAATATATGTGTACCTTTTTTCTTTTTTTCTCTTTCCTTTTTGTATAAATTTTATTTCTGTAAAGTCTCAGTTTGCCTCAGTTCTTTGTCACGTTGTATTGTCGCCTGTCTTTGTAGTTGCCCACCTCATTTTTACATTTCTGGATTTACAGTATGTTCTCAGACTTTTCCAATCTCAGTAAATGTTTTCTTTTCATTTGCCTACACTTGTCTTTGCTGTCCGCACACCTAACTGTTACACTGCCCTTCTCTATACTTCTCAATGAACACTCACAAGTCAAACATCAGTAGTATTCTCTCATCCTGAAGCCATACTGCTCACTGATTGTCACCTCGCTCCTAAACGTACCTTTAACAGCTCTTGTTAAACTCGGGCACCCTTGTTCTTGAAAATCGGTACCAGCGCACTTCTATTCCATTCCTCAGGCATCCTCTCCAGAGCACACCTCCACCTCTTCAGGCTCTCTTCCAGCTGCTCCCTACTCTCGCTATAGATCGTCTCTAAGATTGTGTTAAACAATCTGATCAAACCGTCCACTGCCCTCTCTCCTAGACATCTCCATACCTCCACAGGTATGTCATCTGGACCAGCTGCCTTTCCACTCTTCGTCCTCACCATCATTTCCTCCTCAGCTCTTCCTGATTCACTGTTTCCTCCATCCATCTTCCTCTCTCTCTCTCTCTTTCTCTCTCTCTCTCTCTCTCTCTCTCTCTCTCTCTCTCATTTTCTTCATTCATCAGTACTCCTTTCACACTTCCATCTCTGTCCTTAATCACCCTAACCTGCTGCACATCCTTTCTATGTTGATATCTCTGCCTAGCCAGTTGATACAAGCTCTTTTCTTCTGCCTTAGTGTCCAGCCTCCTGTAAAATTCACTGTAAGCTTTTGCCACTCTGTTAGCAATGTTTCAAAAACCACATTTTATAATCACAAAATCTTAATTTTGTGTTTAAAATCATTCATTAAGGAATCGAATCTGACTGACTGAAAAAAATGATTCTGAGAAGTCAGTGGTGTGAGCATTTTTTAACCCTTTATCATTCTGATTCATATACTTTCATATACTTTAAACATTAATGCAATAATTTAGTTGAATGTTAGGTGTGTATACATATGGAATTTTGGAGGGTGAGGACTATGTACAGTTATGTCCAAATAATTTTGGAAAGCGACATATATTTGTGGCTTTGCCTCTGTCCACAGTGGATTTAAAACAGAAAACAAAACAAAATGAGATGTGATTGAGGTGCTGCACAGCTAATGCAGTGTTTAACCAAAGCACTGCATTAGCTGTTTAGGAGACAGGCATTGGATATTTTGATAGTCTCCCATTTTCAGAAGCTCAAAATATAAAAATTCTAAATAATATTAGAAAACCTGCATTTTTGTCCAAATATTTTGGGACCCAGGTGTATTATAACAGCAACACTGTCAGTATTAAACCAATGTTTGGTGGTAGAAGAGTGTTACTGTTAACTGGAAGTCGTTATTGGGCAAGGAAAATTATATTTTCAAGCTGCAACCTGTCAGTGCTTGCTTTTGAAAAGTTGCCTACTTAACCTTCACCTGACCAGGTGAGGTCAGTTATGGCTCAAGTCATATGTTTATTTGTGTTCTGTGATATTTGTAATTATAAAAATGTTTCCTGTCATGATAAATGTCTATCTACTTCCTCTACTTTTCTTTTCTTTTCGTTTTGTTTTGTTTTACAGGAACTGGCTCTTTGGTGTAGCAAGCAGAGTTTCATAAAAATATAAGGACCATTTTTGGCACAACACTGTAACAACAGAGTATCATTATTTTGTTTTGAATTAAAAAAAATACAAATCAAAAAATTGTCTTTATTGTTCCGTATGAGGGAAAATCATCTTTGTAGGTAACTGCGACATTTTATTTAAAAAAATTAAAACCAACTGGATGAATCGGGTACAATAATAAAAATAAAGTGAATACAATAAATAAATATTTTTTAAAAAATAAATAAATGAAACGCCTGGTTTCCACACCTCCTCGCGCAGTATGAGCGACGTGCTGACGTCACGGTCGTGCGTCGCTGTGGAGGAATGTGCGGAAAGTTGTGTCCACTTTTCTCCGTGCGCTGTTCGTCGAAGGGAAAGAAGAAAACTACAAACAGAAGCAGAAGTCCAGGAAAAGTTCGGTAGAGTTCGGACGTGAGGAGCCGGTGAGTATCCGGACTGCAGGGCGGGAAGTGTCGGGCTGAAAGCGCATCTGTGTGGGGGTTTTGTCGGAGCGGAGCGGCTGCAAAGTTGAAGTCAGTTTGGGGAAAATGGAGGCGGTGAGGTGGTGAAGAAGGCGCTGTCCGGGGCTGATCAGGACCATGGCTAACACTCTAACACATCGACCCACACTTTCCCCACATTTCCCCCACTGCCAGCTGCTTATTCACAGCTGTATAACAGCTGGAAAAGCTCATGTAACACTTTAGATCGACTCCAAAGTGGCGCAGCAAAATGTCGCTGTTTGATTCGACTTGTGCGCTTCCGCAAACGAAGTTTGGTGAAACTCCGTGAGGATCTGAAATGGTGGCTGTAAATTGCAACGGCAGCTTTATAGCCACCATTTTTTTTACACGAGTAAAATATGATCTCATGGGTTCAGGTTTAAAGTGATTTAATCTGACGTATCAGGGAAAAAATCGGGAGTGAGATAATTTTTCTACAGAAAATAGTTCCTGATGTTTTTAGTCCTCACACATCCTCGATCTGTGCAGATTATCGCACTTTCACTTTTTATCCTTCACTCACCTAAAACCTTCTTCTTATGCTCACTCTGACCTTATTTATTTTGATCAAAAGCTGTTAAACAAGTTTACTTTCACCACTGCTAATTCGTGCTCGACGGATTTCTGGGGGCATTTGTGTTTCTGTGTGGTTGAGTTTTAGGTTTTTGTCACTTTTGTTTTTCCACCATAAATTCGGCTTATGTTCTCCTGAATAACTTTGAGCTTTAGTTGGGGAGATGTTGGGTGTAAATATCAGCCAGGCGGCCTCCTTCCCCGCGGGGTGGTCCTCTAAACTTGGTGTTTTTCCAGAGGGACTTCTGCGTGTCTGTGGCGCTGTCGACTGAGCCGTGGTGCTGCTTTCAAAATGGCCGACAGAGCGATGCGGTGAAAGTTTTCAGTCGTTATTTCAGCGTCTTTACTGCAGGATGTTTACTGTGAGAGGCAGCAAAATCACCCTGTAAGGACTTCCTCCTGTTTATATTAGGCAAATTCTCCCGGGAGTCTCTTTGATTAGTAGTAACCGCTAATATTTAAAATTGCTAAGTTAAAGTGACGTAAGCGCCAAGTGACCAAGCTATTTAAGCGACTAACACGACCAACGAATCACTTTTTTTTCTTTCCTTTTTACGATGATATTAATATTTAAAATAAAATAAAATGAAGGCCAATTTTTTATTTTTATTTTTAAAGGAGTTATAAACACACATTTGTATCAGGAAAATGTATTCATACAGTCCGAGTATTACAAATTAAAAAAGGTTTGTCTTTATTTTAGTAATACTGGGAGAAGAATGCATTTAAAAGTTAAGACAAACGCACATTTTATTCTACGTAAAAGTACATTAGTGGTGATTTGTTAACTGTGCACATGCACTGCGTAAATCACGAGTAAGAACAATTTACACACAAACCATTGATTTATTAGTAATTTTCCTCCTCCTGTGTTCCTACTCTGCCCTTAAACTTCGACGTAACTCTGACCGTGCATGAGAACAAATGGTGGCTTTAAACTGAAAACTACTGCTAATGGCAGTGATAAAACTATTGTTGTTATTATTGCCCTTTTGGTCATCATTTACAGTCCCCCCCCCCCAAAAAAAAACATAATGTCTCAGTCATCGAGTTCATGGCAGCCTAAAAAGCTTTGAACGAGTGCACCTGGACTTCTGTCAACGTCTTTAAAAAATGTTTCACGTCTCATCCAAGAGGTTTCTTCAGTTCTAAAGCCAAAGTGGAAGTGATAAAGTGGAAGTGATAAAGTGGAACCTCGCTCTTTCCCCCGTTTTCTTGCCCAGGCGGTGCAGGTTTCTCTCTTAAAACATCGTCACCACTTCCTCTGCTTTCAACTGGAGGTAAACTAGAGAAGTGATAGAAGTAGTGGCAGTACGCAGATTGCACAAGGCTTTTGGTCCAGAATGAGCCCGATTTGGTCAGTGCACATGTTTTGTGGACTATTTTTTTTGCGCAGGGTAGGAACGTTTCCACTCAAATATTCAGAAACGAGGGCCATGAGCGTGTGTTGTGTTGTTTAACAGAATTATTTGCATTCATCTGTAATGATGAACATTATTAAGTAGATTGACTCAACTCATACATGAGAAAAACTGTTTTCTGTGCTCCGTCTTTGGCAGAGAGGATTTTGAAAGCTTCACTCTCAGTGTTACACATACGTTAAAGGAAAAAATAACCAGAAAGAAGAAAAATAAATCTATATATCATATGTGTATATTATTCCTCCAGCTGCTTTCCGTCTGTTGAGGTGAAGCGCTGAACTCCACATGGCGGCTCAGCCCGTATTCTCGCTCGACATGTTCCCCGTGGGCGTTCCTCTGATGGAGGACGGGCAGAATCTTAGCGACATGCCCAGGAACACGCTGCCCGCCCCTCAGCTGGTGATGCTGGCAAACGTGGCAGCGGTGACGGCCGCGGAGAGCGGCGGTGGCTGCGATGGTGAGAAGGAGATGATGGAGCTGAAGACGGTGGGAGGCAGCTACTCGGACAGCGAGGACGAGAGCGTGATCAGGTGAGGAAGTGAGAATGACTCCGGCCTCGGCTTGACCCCCATATTTAACCGAGGGAAAACTTTAACCAATCTTTTCAACTCTTTGTTAACACAGTAATTTAATTTTATTGGTCAGTTGTGATGCTCCATGGATCGTGTGCTATTCCTGGAAACATCCAGCCGTTTGTATGTTTGGCTTCTCTGAATGGCAGAAATCATAATCACACTTTTTGCTGATGGGATTGCATTTGGTGTAACATGAATACACACACAGGGATCCTGCACACCAAAAGTCAAATTAAAATTTAGGATTTGTAAATGTTTTATATTTCCCTGTGAAGTTGCAAAAGGCATTACATTTTCAAGCTAAGGACAGCCCGTGATGCTCCCAAGTGCTCTCAGTTCAGGAGCTAATTATCTGCCTTTTTTGCTGTCATGGAGAATGAGTTGTTACTTTTGGGTGGGTAGTTTGGTTTGATTTCAGCTTAGCTGTGAATGCGTATTGTGAGGAATTCCCTCGTTTGCCACTAGCATGATTAGCAGCAAGAAAAACACAGCAGGCAAGTATTTTAAAGCATGTTGTAGTTTTTCTGATTGAGATATTACTAATAATAAAGTAAAACCTGCACTGTAGTACCTGCTGGTAATATTGCAGTTACCTGTTTCATCTGGCCACTAACTCACCTGTGTGTGCGGTCAGGTATGGCTACGAGAACCAGAACCAGAGAGATGCCGGTATTGAGAAGTATCCCGAGACTCTGGGCTCAGGTGTCCGCACCGTCGTTGTTGGAAACGGGACGGAGGAGAATGAGAACAACGATGAGGAAGACAAAGTTGAAGATCTGTCCTGCACGCCTCAGCCCCACTCCTCCTCCGCCACCAACACCAAAACACCACCTCCCCAGGGTGCCAAGCGCAAAGAGGCCCCGCCTGCAGTGACAGAGAACATGAAGAAGAAGAAGCCGTTCCACTGCAAACCGTGTCACTTCCAGGCGGAGAACGAGCAGGAGTTTGTGGATCATCTAAGCAGCCACAGCATCAGCAAGATGATGGTGGTGAACCGGGTCGAGGGGAGGAGCAAGACCAAGGCGAAGGAGGCGGAAGCACCCGAGGCCCCGGCAGATGGGGAGGCCGAGAGCGGCGGGGAGGTGGCAGCCAATGCAGATGACATCAAAGGGCTGATCAGGTGTGAGCGCTGCGGCTACAACACCAACCGATACGACCACTACATTGCCCACCTGAAACACCACAACAAGGAGGGTGAAGACCACAGGTAAAACCTGCACTTGTGCACTGACACACACACACACACACAGTTCACCTTCATATACCAGCATTTTGCAAGAAATTATGAGTTTTGTTGTTTTTGTTTGTTTGTTTTTTACCGACCCGAGTGACGAATGTGTGCTGCCGCTGTGTCTCTGCAGGGTGTTTAAGTGTACTCTGTGTCCATACACCACCGTCAGTCAGTACCACTGGAGGAAACACCTGAGGAATCACTTCCCCAGCAAACTGCACACTTGCAGCCAGTGCTCCTACTTCTCTGACCGCAAGAGCAACTATATCCAGCACATTCGGACTCACACTGGTACGACGACCCTCTGCGTTTTTGTCTTTTGCCTGTCTGAAGTCTTGTAGGCACTAACAATGTCTGCATGTAGGTGGTCGTGGGACCTCAGTGTTGTTTTCTGTCTATTTCAGGTGTTCGTCCTTTCCAGTGTCCATACTGCGACTACTCAAGCTCACAGAAAACCCATCTGACCCGACACATGAGGACTCACTCAGGTAAAACTTAACTGTAGAGGCTAATAAGGATTAAGCAGGTGGCGTAAAGACCTGGGCAGTTTTTCAGGGTAGTAGTTTTAGTAGTAGTAGTAGTAGTAGTTTCTTGTCCCTTGAAAGCAGGATTTGTCCCATATTTACATTTTGACACCCCTGGTCTAGATTCTGAAATGTACCTTTGTTTCTTATCTAGCTCATAGTTGAATATCCAAGACCTGAGAATAAAACTGCTGTGGTGTTCAGACTGCTGTATTTTAGTAGATATAGCATGGAGATACTAGTGATATACGATAGGACTAAGCACAATTAATGTCACTGATGTTATCGCTCTGTTTTTGTTCATCTGACTTACTGTGAACATTTCTGTTTGTGTTGCTCTCGCTCAAGCTGTCGCTGTTGGACTAACATGGTAACAGCAGAACTACATGCTACCACCTCCTGTGTTGTGTTGTGTTGCTGTGTGGGGCATTCACACCGAGGAGCAGATGAATCTGAAAACAAATCAGCAGGGTTGGAAAACGGCCTCAGATTTAAGTGGTTTCAGGTTTATCTGCTCTTCTGTGAACCTCAAACTCCTGCATGAACGATCCTGTTTCAGTTGTTTGGCTTCCATCGGGATACACGAATAAACCTGAATGATTTGAGAGTAATAATTTTGCAGATTTTACAATAAGACATAATTTATAGATTTACTGATAAAAGTTTACATAAAAAAAATTACAACTCCACCTATAAAAAGCAAAAAACACATTAGCAGAATTTTGACCAATCTCCACGTAACCAAATTTTGTGAGGAGGGTAGGATGGTAAAATTTTGTTTGTTTGGTCAGCAGTAATTGCCCTCCCTCACTGTGTTGGATAAATGTTTGGGCTCTGAGCTGCAGCTGGAGACCCATCAGCATCAAAGTTGGACACTTGAAAACCGAAGTTGATGTTTGGAAGCTAGTTTGCTTGATTTCACACTGAAGCTCAATCAAAAAGCAGCAGCCACAATGGGAATTTGTCCACTGGTGCACAAGGAGACTACCTTGAAGTAGAGATTGGTCAGATTTATGTATGGTATGTTTTTTGTTCTTTATGGTTAAGAAAAGGACATCAGGGTTGTGAATATAGAGGTGTAGCAGTTACAGGCAAACATAAGGAATCAATCTACTGACATGTATAGATCGTCAAGTATCAGATTTACCTGCTGCATAAAGTTTTTCTTTATCCTACCGCCTTCACTGCAGGGGTGTAACGCCTTCTCACTTTCTTGTGTGCAGGTGAGCGTCCTTTCAAGTGCGAGAGTTGTACCTACCTGGCAGCCAACCAACACGAGGTGACTCGACACGCTCGACAGGTCCACAATGGCCCCAAACCTCTTTCCTGCCCCTACTGCGAATACAAGACCGCAGATCGCAGCAACTACAAGAAGCACGTTGAACTCCACCTCAACCCTCGGCAGTTCCTCTGTCCCCTCTGCAAGTATGCTGCCTCCAAGAAATGCAACCTGCAGTATCACATCAAGTCCAGGCACTCTGGCTGCAACGTGGCTCTGGATGTTTCCAAAGTCAAGCTGCGAGTCAAGAAACCAGGTCCAGAGAGTGCAGAAGAAAAGTCGGACTCTGGAGCAAATAAGCTTGATGATTCATCCAGCGTTGATGAAGACCTGGACATGGATAAGGGGGAGGAGGAGTCGAGTCCTATCAATCTGTCAATCAGAAAGAGCAGTCGCCCCAGCACTGGCCCGTCGGTACAGACTGAAACACCTGACAAGGTTCAAAAGAAATTAAACGTCACATCTGAGAAACTGCCAAAGACGAAGGACAAAGTGGAATCAGAGAAAAAGATCACAAGACAGAAGAAGGTCGAGAAGGTCACAGAGAGTCCAGTGGAGAACGCATCTGTTAAAGAAATCCAGACGGAAACAGGAAGTGTAGAGAACAAGGTGAGGAGACGAGCCAAGAAGCTTCCAACAGAGAAAGTAGCTGTTCAGAACCAAGCAGAAGCTCCCAGAACCCAGAATGACCCAGCAGAGACAGAGAAATCTGATCAACAGCGACCAGAGGAGACGAGATCAGCCAGGCAGAAGTTGGACAAAGAGGAACAAAAAGTGATGCCTGAGAAAGAGAAAGAAAATCAGAAGAATGAGAGCAAAAGTGCCAGCAAGGCCAGAAAGTGTGGAACAAAGAAGTCTGAGAAGACAGCAGAGCAAGTCAAACAAGCTTCACAGAAACCTAAGTGTCCAGAGAAAGGTCAGAAGGAAAAGGTAGTCAAGGAAAAGACCTTAAAGAGGAGAGCTGTGGAGGCTTTAGATCTTTCCAGCAAGCCCTGCACTCCACCCAAGACCAGGAGGGTGAAAGCCTCAGCTGTGGAGGGTGTTCAGTCTAAACCTGCCTCACAAGATCCCAACAAGGTAACAGAGTCCAGTCTGACAGCACACAAGTCCAACGGGGCAACACCTGCAAAGCAGAAGAAGATGAGGAACTCCAACAAGAAAGCCATCATCCATCAGCCTGCTATGGAGCCAGAAGAGGGTGGAGCAACTTCAATCAACAGTCCATGCTCAGAGGCTCCTGAAGTTTCTCCTCATCTGGACAACTCGAAGGAAACATCTCACAGCGAACCGACAGAACACAGCCCTGCAACGAGAAACACCTCCACGAATACACCTGCTCCATCAGAGCCGCAAAAGACTCCGAACAAGCCCTCCGAGAAGGCGGATGTTTCACCCACCTGTAGCTCCGGTGAGGACACGCCTTCTCCTGCTGAAGAACAACCTGCGCCAACATTCCTAAAACCCAAATCACCGCCTTCTTTGGTGCTCCCTGGGCAGCGAAGCAAACCCATTGAGCCCGAGGATGACGAGGGCATTCACAGCAGCCACGAAGGGGGGAGTGACATCAGCGACAGCGCCTCCGAGGGCAGTGACGACTCCGGCCTCAATGGCAACGGTGCCGGGTCGACTAAGATGCCCAATGACCCGGAAACGCCCACTGATGAGATCCCGACTCCAACTGAGCTAAAGAGTCACATGTGCATCTTCTGCGACCGCACCTTCCCCCTGGAGGTGGAGTACCGGCGCCACCTGAACCGCCACCTGGTGAACGTCTACTACATGGACAGCGGTTCCCAGAAATGAGGAGCTGTATCCAGAACACTGTTCATCGTTAGCACCCATCTCTGCTTTAAAATGCAAACACTCCAGTTGTGTGAAATAAGACTACACAAACGTATCAGCTGAACAAACGTCTCATCATTTGGGGTCCGAGCACCATCTCTTCACACCATCTCTTCACTGTTCAGTTATCACCAGATTTGGTCTTGTTTTGCTCGGTTTTCACAGCTTTGATTGACTGATTTGAAGACCTTCCAGGATTGAGACTGACGACACTCCCGTGGAGTCCAGCGAGAGGCGTCACAGGGCTGTTAGGTGCTCAGACCCTTTTGAACTTTTACATGCTGGTCTGGTCTGTAGGGTCAGTTTGAGCTGACGAGGTGGCATGTACATATGCTTTTCTCTCTATGATCATGTCCGCCTGAACTCTGCTGTAGCACATACAATGAATTTTAACATCATATCAATTTTCATGACCGCCACAGGAACATCCTTTTTGAAACCTGTAAGTGTCGTAAAGTCTCCAAAAGAAAAATGCTTTTTACTGTAAAAGTGGATT
>VURO01035626.1:0-15992 GCA_015108175.1 Pelvicachromis taeniatus
TGTTTTCTCGCGATAACGAGTTATTTATCTCGTTATGACGAGAAAACGGTGGTCCGGTTTTCTCGCAATTTCAGCTTGTGTTAGACCTCGACTGAAATATCATCTGATGAGTTGATCAGTGATCAACGCTCCTTCATGTGCCATTTTCAGCAATTAATTGACAAATGTTTGTCCCGAGAACAACGTTTTAATCATCTCGTGATAACATAACATGATTCGTTTTCTCGTGATGACGACTTATTTATCTCGTTATAACGAAAAAACCGGACCACCGTTTTCTTGAGATAACGGGATAAATAACTCGTTATCACGAGAAAACGTTTTCTCGTGATAACGAGATAAATAAGTCGTTATCAGGTGAAAACAAATCCGTTTTCTCGAGATAACAAGATAAATAAGTCGTTATCACGAGAAAACAAATCCGTTTTCTCGAGATAACGGGATAAATAACTAATTATTATTAAAATATTATTAAGGAATACGGCCGTTCTCGGCTTCCGTACACAGCAGACTCTACAATAAGACAGAGAAAACAGTGAAAACCCCAACAATCAGATGACACCTACGAGGAAGTGCTTTGGCAACAGTGGGAAGGAAAAACTCCCTTTTATAAGGAAGAAACCTATGGTAGAACCAGACTCAGGCCATTAGACTTGTGTACTTTTTATATTGCATTTGTAGATGCTAATTGTTTGTAATTTTTCAGCAGTAAATGAATCCCTGCGTTACACAGTTAGCTACTCAGCTATTAAATGCCTTTAACACATCTACAGTCTTGATGGTAGATGTGTTAAAGGTCAGGAAAGCTGGTTAGTCAGTGACCGACAGGAACGCTTCTTCATTAACCTCCTGTCCGTTCTCTGTGTTTCTTATTCCCTGCATTACACTTTTTCAAGTTTCACGACAACATGGAGAGTAGTTGGCAAGTGGCTGCAGACATGTCAACTTGAGCTTTTCAGTGACTGATGGTTTCAGATGGTCGACGGCCGCTCTATAGACCTGTTTGACCCCTAACAATAGTTGTTCTGTACTTTGTAAGTAGGAGCCTTTACCCAGAAATAACAGATGAAATAGTACTTATGTAGTGAGTCTCATTTACCCAATCACACAGATTCATGCAATGCTTTTATCTAACATTCATGCTGTCATTAAACCTGCCCAAGGATGGTTCGACACATGGACTGTAAGGATGTTTTCCCACCTATAGTTCGTTTCCTCTGGTCCGAATCAGTTGATGAGTTTGTAAACTTGTGGTTTTATTTCCTGTGGTTTGGTTTGTGTTAACACAGAGAAAAGTCCAAAAGTTCAGTGAACCAAAATGCGTGGAGAATTTACGTTCATTTCGCAGCTAGTGCTAACCCGTACTGACCGTTGCACTTCTATAGTAACTTGCAACGTCCCAGAATAGAAAGCATACGTGGTTACGGGACCATGTATGCTTTTTTATTTTATTTTTTTTAGCTCAAACTTGTAACGTAGACCTGGTAGCTGGTTTGGATCGAGGTCGGATCACATTCACATCATAATCAAACCGATCTGCAGTTCATTTGAAGTCAACGGTCAATGAAAACAGCCGCACCGAGACTCTTTGGAGGAGGTGGTTTCAGTGCGTTGTTTTTGGGCACTTCAGCACGATTACTGTATTCACACCTGCACAAACAAACCGCACCGAGGGGGAAAACAACACAGAGCTTGACTGAAACGGACCCCACACCGCAGGTATGAAAACACCCTAAAAAACACTCAATTGACCTCCATCGACTGCCCACTCTACCAACTCTAAGCCAACCATAAAGAAAGAAAGAAAAGCTAACTAGCTTTTCCCAGGTGAATGTGCACCATGAAAATGGACAGGTAGCCTTACGACTAACTGACACGTGAGGTGTTGACAGGTGAGGCATCTAAACAGGTCTGAAGCTCTTTGTGCAAATGGATGAGCTTTTACTGAAATCAGCTGCAGGAAGTAAAGCCCTGGTGGAAGCAGTTGCCAGCTTGGTGTCGTTCCTGTCTGTGTCTCTGGGCTTCAGTAAATTGTACGAAGCAGACTAAGCTGCATGGCGACAGAGGCTTTTTGAGTGCCAGGTTCCCATTCACACTGATCACACATTAGACTGATCAAATCAGACTCCAGGCCTGCTTCCTGACTAACTCAATTTGCTCTTGTACGTTTCCCTTTTCACGCTGAGCATACACACGCACACATTTACACACACACACACACACACACACACACACGCAGACACACAGAGACCTGCTTGCACACTTAAACATGTGCACACAAACAGACAAACCGACAGAGAGTGGGGCAGTACCCATTGAGCTCTAATGAAAAGCAGAAAAAGCCGTTACCTTGGCAACTGCCAGCATACATCTTCAGGAGGACCCAGATTTCCTGTCTCACTGCGATCGTATTGTTTTGGTTCTCTTTTGATAGCCGCGGTATCCCTAGACGGATTATCTCAGGGCGGCAAGAATTTATATAAAGTGATCGCAAATTAAAGAGCAGCATATGCGCAGACAAGAAACCGCCACAGTGAAAATCCTCGGTCACGGATTTAGCACGTCACACTCCAAAAACTCTTGAAAGATAAACCCAATCATTGATCTGACTGATTTTTATCTTGGCCCTGAGCTTGATTTTTCCTCTGCACGTTCAGCTGTTGAGCCCCTTCACAGTAACAACGCTTTTACCAAAAGCAGAGAATCACTGTCGGTGTGGTTTATCTAAATTACCCTCCAACAAACAAAGAGGTGTAGTCCCCATAGTCCACAGCAGAAAGTGTGAGTTTGGATTAAAACAGAGACAGATCTCCCTCTAAATCCCCCATAGCATTGACCCCCCCCCTCTCCTTTTGCCTTGAAGGGTGAGTGTATTTCCTGGAAACAAACCCAACACTACTGTATGTCGCAGATGCATGTAGAGTGAACATGAAGTCATACGTGTCTGGAATATATTAGATTTTACAAAGCACATTGTTCTCATCATGATTCCCATCATCGTAATCAGATTATTATAATTAATATAATTGCCTGTGCACTGTTTGTTATCTTTGTATATTGGCATAAACAGGAAATCAGACGCACATGTGGGAGGCCGGTGCAAGGGGTGAAGATTTACCCGGCTGCAATTTAAACAAACATCTAAAACCACGAGGAGTCGAACCACAATGACAGCCCCACCGCCAAAGCATAGATGCCTCTGTGTGGTTAAATAACACGGAGGGATAATTAACTGTGCCTGCACCGTTCTGTCTTTCATTTTGGATTTTGTTTTGTTTTTTGTAATGTTTGTGTGTTTTTTATTTATTTACTTATTAGTTTGTTTGTTTTGTTTGGGGGTTTTGTATATGACTATCATTACACATACCAAATTTTAGATTTTATTCATGTGTCTGTTTGATTTATTTGAACAGTTTTGTATTTATTGGTTGAAAGCACACTTCTCCAATTTAGCTAGTTCCCTTCAGCCTAAATTGCTAAAGTTGTTTGCTTAGTTTTTCACTCAAATATTTAAAAAATTATTTATTTTTTAAGATTAAATTGAGATGAATTAAGTTTAATTAAAAATAAAAAGAAGGCAAAAAAGCTAAAGCTTGCTACTTTGTTGTTTAAAGACTGAAGGTGGCGGCTTCTGGAAACTGGCCAATCATAACAGAGTGGAGGAGGGGGAAGTGCTTAAAGAGACAGACACAGGCTTACATTATCACACGTATTAAGGGGTCAATTCAAGAAAAAAAATTAATTAATAAATTCTAAAGATGCTGGCGCAAAAATCAAAGGCATCAATATGTTAATTCATATTTATAAGACTGCCATATTATTAGATTGTATTAATACTGGTGAGCATCTACATGGTAACTTAAAGTTTTAAGGTTAACAGTAAAGAATGGTTTTAGTGTTAAAAACACAAAAACACATTTTAAAATAATATTACGATGGAAATAAAAGCAGAATGCACTGATTTGCAAATATTATTAACTAAAAAAAAAAGTAAAATTTTTAAGAGAAATGTGAGCTCATTTTGAATTTGATGCCAGAAGCACACTTCAGAGAAGTTGGGACGGGCCATGTTTAACACTTTGTAGTATCTCCTCTTCTTTTAACAGCAGTAAAGGTCTGGGACCTGAGGAGACCAAATGAGGGACAGGATAGACTTTTACCTGCTCAGCAGTCTTGAGTCTTCTTTGTCATATTTTTTATTTCATGATGCTCCAAATGTTTTCAATGGGTAAATGGCCTTGAATGCATGCATGCCAGTTCACCACCTGGACTCTTTTACTACCATGCTTTTGTAATAGATGCAGTATGTGGTTTAACATGGTCTCCCTTGAAAAAGATTTCATTTGGATGGAAGCATATGTTCCTCTGTATCCCATTCGGCAATCATGGCGCCTTTACTCACGTGCAAGCTGTC
This sequence comes from Pelvicachromis taeniatus, assembly GCA_015108175.1. Classification (NCBI taxonomy): domain Eukaryota; kingdom Metazoa; phylum Chordata; class Actinopteri; order Cichliformes; family Cichlidae; genus Pelvicachromis; species Pelvicachromis taeniatus. The sequence continues at coordinate 4,415 of VURO01035626.1, forward strand.
AGTTCCATGGGCACTAATGCACCCCCATGCATTCAGTGACACAGGTTTTTTAAGTGAGTGCCAATGACAAGCCGAATGTTCCCACTCTGCAGTATCCATGTTTTCCAAAAGAATTTTAACTTCCAGTTTATCTGGCCACAGGGCGTTTTTTTTTGCTTTGCATTAGTCCTTTTTAAATGAGCTTTGGCCCAGAGAAGATGGATTGTATTCACTTATGGCATGATAGAGTTTTATGTTTGTTATATGGCACTGCAGTTGTGATCGTTTGCGTAGTTGTTTGCCTACGAAGCGGGGTTTTCAGCATACACAATCATGTTCCCGTGCAGTCCTCCAAAAACGCAACACCGCGTAGCTCGACTGAGCATAGGTTAAATGCTGATTGGTTGAGAATTGGACTGGAACATGGAAGAGAGCGACAGTTCACCAGGAAAGGGAAAAGTGTGATACTAATCATACTAATCCCCAGCAGCATGACTGTGGAACATTGGTGGTGTTCGCCTTAAAAATCAGATTGCGTTATTGCAACTTTCATTAGTAAGTGTAAAACTTTGCTCATGGCAAGATTTTAGCATTGTACTACTTGGTAATTACATGACTGTTGGTAATGGTTTGTTTTGTCTTTGATTCATCACTTGGAAATGGCTGTTGTACCTCTATTGCTTAAATGTGTCAGGCAGCCTAATGACTCTTTTAGTGGCTTTCATCACTTAATAGCAGCACATTTCCGCTGTTATTTAACTGACACAGCTTTTCATTGCATGTCTTTGTGGCTTCTGTGAGACAATTATTGAAATATTGTGTTGCCAAGTCCAGGTAGAGCAAACAAAGCTGGCTCATAGGAAGCATGTAACAATGTAAGCAGTCCAAGGAAACAAAAGCGTCCGGTGTGGTGTGTCCCATCATGCCAACTCTCATGTTTGAAGCATAGGTTGATTCAGCTTAAAGCCCTGACAAGTTTACTCCCCATCTCAGCTAGCTTTCTAGCTAGAGAAAAAGTGCCTGTCCACCTTTAAAAGACTGTGTTAGAGGGCACTTATCAAAGTTACAGTGATCTTTCGTTTCACCGGGTTGGCGCAGTAGGCGGTGGGGTCCTAAACAAATCTGATTTTAGTCTCTGCTTGATATCGTCTGCGCTCTTTCCCTTCTCCTGTGATAATCTCAATAAAAAGAAATGGCTAAGAATGAGAATGAATCCAGACTGAGGTATGCCCTTAGTTCATTTAGTTTTGCTAAGCTTTCCAAGCTTGAGGCTTTGGCTATTACATGTCACCATCTGTCTGCTTATGCACATAAGTCTGTACGTTTTGTATTACATCCTGCCTCAAAGTGAACTAAAGCAAATTACACTTGGAAGAAGACGCAGGATGAAATGTGGTGAGCTTATTTTGTGCCATTTGGTTTTGATTGCACTGGCATGCAGTAAGCAGCCAAACACGCCACAGCAGATTAAAAACACCCCTCTGCTGTGAAATAAAGTCTCATACATTTTTGTCATGATGGGTTTTTTCTGTTTTTCTGTTAAATGAGTTTCCATTTGCCTGTTTCCAACAGGCAGAAAGTCTCTAAAAAGGGGGGCGGATGTTAACCAAACCCTGCCCCTAATCCTAGATGAGTCACCGATGACGTGGTGGATATTAAGATATTTAGTGCCTTTAATGGCTTTATTGGAAAAAGTCTTGCCTGCCAATGATTACTCTGTATTTGTTGTAGCTTTGATTAGTTAATCTCTGAACAGTAACCTCCAATATCCCAGTGGCTGTAAGACTGATGTGTGAAGTGTTGCTGTTCTATTTTGGTGTAAAAAACATAAGTGATGCTTAGTGGACCTCTAGACATTTATTTGTTATTGTGAAGAAAGCTATTTGAACCAAGGGGAGGGCCAATACCCAGCAGGGACAAATGCAGTAACTTCCTCCAGTCCTCTAGTGGACCATGAACCTGCATCTATTTATGTAATTTTCTTGCCTTTTTCTTCTTCCTCCTCCTCCTCCTTCCCCTCCTCAGGCGGCCTATAAGCCCTGGCTGTGTGCTCAGTATTTCCCCACCACCCAGCAGTCCTGCCAGAAGAAGGTGCCGTGCCACCAGTACTGCCTGGAGGTCCAGCAAAGCTGTCCGTTCATTCTGCCCGATAACGACGACCTGATCCACGGCGGCAGCCCCAGCTTCATCTGCACAGGTTAATACCCACTTGCTGCCTGGTGCCACTTCCTGTATCCTGGAGATGAGTGCAGAGTCTGTGTTTGCATGCGTGGGCGTTCATGGGGCCTTGTATCCTCTTCACAGAAAAACCTTCTAATTTAATTTATGCTAGTGAATAGCTGGTGAGTAGCATTTTGCAAAAGGACAGACAGTAATAAATCATCCAGTGTGTATTGACTGAATGGTGTCTCACCAGGAAAACAGTGAAGTGGTTCCAAAGGCTTTCTGATGACATCTAGTGGTGTTTTTGAGCACTGCAGTGCTCGTGCAAGGACGTTTTAAGGATGCATCGTTGAATGTGAATTCAGCCTTTAGTCCTTCTTTCAAAATGTTGTGTTTTTTAATTTTGCTGTCAAAACGTTTCCCTTTTGACAGCAAATTTTAATTTTGTTTTATCAAAATTTAAGCATCTAAATTGTTTTAGTTTTAGCTGACTAAATATCAGGAGATACAGTCGACTACATCCAAAGTTGATTTAGTTGAATAACATATAAAGTGTAAAAGTTAAAGTGTCTGCTCTTCTCTTCCTCCCACGCGCTGACATTTGTCTTGTTTTCATGAGAAACGAGGAGTTAGCTCTGACTTACTGCTCAACAAGATGACTTCCAATTGGATCACTTCCAAACTCGTCCCGCCTTTCTACACACCTTAATTAGTTGTGATTGGATCTCATTTCTCCAGAGTATTTTCATCTTGTTTTGATTAGTTGATGAAGGTGTCGATACATTTCATTGTGCGTTCGTTTTTAATTCAATTATCGTCTTGTTTTTGTTATAAAAAAAGGTCCCTGAGGAAAACTGTGATGAAAATAATTAGTCGACGAAATGAGCATTTCTGTTTTGGGACTTTGGAGAGCGGAAGTTCTAGTTTGAAATGTTTAGCCGCTCAACAGGTCAGAAGCTTGTAGGCTCTATTGCTCTGCCAATCATGTTACTGGTTTACCAAACTCGGGACATGTTCCTCTGGGTGTATTTTTGACTTTACAAAGTTTTTCCTGGCCTTTTTGGTGTTTATTTACACCTTTTTTTTTTCTTAAATTACCGTTTGGGCAATTTAGCATTCTCACCTCAGAGCAGGATTGTGTGACCATGTTCCCTCCTGTGAGTCGCTGTGGATTTTCAAAGTTCAAAGACAGTTAGGTTAACTGGTGTTTTTCAAGCTAATGAATGATATGAATGAATGAACGATTTTTTTAATGATTATAATTACTGCTTTACTCAGTTTTCCATAAATTTAAAAATATGCCACCAAAATATTAATGGCTGCTTTAAGCAAACTGTGAGCCAAAGAGCCTATGTGAGGCGAAAGGGGCAGGTGCACGCAGGTGTTCCAGGATCAACAGGAAGTTAGTTGGCAGTTTAGCTCCTGATATGAGCCGGTAACAGTCAGCAGTTTCAGCAACACGGCTGTCTGTGACACTCAGCCTTTGGAGCCAATTAAGTGACTTCCAGTCCTCTGTGACGGTCCTTCCATGTTTTGCATCAAAAAAGCTCCTTTCAAAGCTCAGCCACTTTTCAAACATATCATTATCTTAGAAGTCCTTCGTAGCTACAATCTGGATATTATCACATTTTTAAGCCTTCTTCACTGTTGAACTAATGCAGTGATACACTATATTGTCACTCTGTTTCGTCCCAAATGTGGTCAGGACTCTGTGCAGGCCAGTCCAGTTCTTCCACACCAAACTGGCTCATCCATGTCTTTACGGACCTTGCTTTTTCTACCGGTGTGCAAGTCATGTCCTATCACGGTACCACACTGGAATTCATCTCCTGAGAGCGACCCATTCGTTTATGTATGTTTGTAGAAGCAGTCTGCATGCCTAGGTGCTTGATTTTATACATCTGTGGCCGTGGAAGGGATCGGAACAGCTGAATTTGATGATTTGGTTGGGTGAGTGAATTGGCAATTTCACTCACTTATTGGAACAACCAGGAGCTGCTAAAAATCAGATTGGCATTGCTTTGAAATAAGGCACAAATCTATGTGAATGCACCATAATCTTTGTGCTTCAAGTGTGCATCTTTCAATGCATCATGGGAGTAGAACCAAAAAGATAACTCCCCCAGTTCCAAGTGGCAAAATGTTTCTTCTTGTACACTATAAATATTTTACCTACAATAACAGCACGGCGACAAAAACAACATGGTTCTTATATTAGTGGAATATCGACGGGGGGAATGGTCGGTACCTCAGGTTGGAAGGGTTGTAGGTGTGAAATGAGTCGTACCGGTTTAAAAAAAAAATGTAATTCTTAGATTCAACCGCCAACTGAATCCTAATCGTTTTGATGATGAGGGGTAAATGATGTCGATTGTGCCACAAAACCTACGGACGAGTCAGGCGAGGGTTCACTCCACACAGAGAAGCGCTCTAATCCAGCACCTCCATCAGTCCTCCATCAGCTCTCATCAATCTCTCTTTATGCTTTGCATTAGTTAGAACTAAGTGAGCTTCTCTCTCGGCGGTTTAAGCTTCCCCGTGCAGATGATGACAGCAGCAATGGTGCCTTTTTTCTTTTTTTTTTTAACATGCTCGCAAGTTAAGACTTCCACAACCATCAACTGATGCAGCGATGCGTCACCCTCTGTGCCGTGGTAAGCTCTAATTGGAGTTCATTTGAGGGTCACCGTGCCTGGTCGTGATTAGAGCCACACGCTGAGGTCTAGTGCGTTTGATCCATTTACCCAGGCAGCAGATGAGCAAAAACGTGGCTGGTGTTAGAGAGATCGTTGTCGTTTCTGCTCCACATCAGCTTCTTATTGCCTATAAGGTTATTGTTTCAACTTTTTAAAATTATTATTATTATTATTATTATTAAGCAATTTCACCGAAAGCCACCGTAGAGATGTATCCGATTTAGCTAAAAAGGCTAAACGGAAACCAGTTTGTCTTTCCTCTTTTAGTCTCTTTGTATTAGATAATTACTGTTAATGTTTGACACACACTGTTAATATTAATTATGAGGCTACCTACAGTCTCTAAATATATCCAAAACACGCTGAGGACTCTCTTTACACGTAAACAATCAATGAAAAGTTCCGTTCATGTCCTTCTCAGCTAAAACTCTTTTTCTGCGTCTTGTTGCTACGTTGGTTTTTCTTCATGGATTCAGACGGGTAGAGCTGAATGGCTGCTGTTGGACCATCGCAGATATTAATGGATAAGTGAGGTATGCTGACCCCAGTGCACAAATTTGACCCCCTTTTATGTTGGCTGGATTATTATAACTTGGGCTGAGCACATTACTTTTATTGCAGGAAGTCACGCAATAAGCCACAAATTCGTAAAGACGTTTTCATACTTGTTTGCAGTGTTGTTGCCTTCGGTTTTGCACAGTTGGAACTGCAGCAAACAAAATTGTCTGTTCAGTATTTATATATTTTTGCTGGTATCTGCTGTGAGAACACCAAATTTCCAGTGACCCCTGCTATATATACAAGTGCACAGCAGGGTAAGGCGACTTTTTCATCCAGTGTCTTCTCTTTCTCAGGTCTCTTGGGAGATCATCCATCAGACAGGGAGGCGGAGTGCTGCGACGTCCGATGGGACTCCAAAATGGACAACCCTTCAGGCGGCACGCTAAAAAGAACTGCTTCTTCCTGCCAGCCTGTGGGGGCTTCGGCCACCTCCGCCGCCACCCCGAGACTGTGCAGCGGGCGACTGAAGATCTGCCTGCTGGCCCTTGTCCTCCTACACACTGTCATTATCATTTCAGCCTCCCATAATTCTTCGTTGGTGGGTGTGGCTGCCATTTTCTCACCAGAGGAAAGTGCTTCTAATGAGGAGTGAACCATTGGGGTTAAATCAGGGCTGGAGCTTGCATAGAGCGATTATTGCTGGGGGGGGGGGATGAAGGCTTTTTACAGTGTCATGGCTGCCAGGGACACAGCTGGTGAGATGTGCTGCAAATGCCTCCACAAGCCTGCTGCCGATGAACCACCAACCACAGGAGGTGGGAGGGTTTTAATTGGAGCCGAGGGTGCTGGGATTGGACATCAACTGAAGAGAGATGTTTGAGAACCACCACCCCTAAAAGAACTGACCTCTTTCCACTTGAAACCTGCTCATTGTTTCTATTCCATCCAAATGTTTTCTAGCATATTGTCCCCCCTCCCAACCCTCCCCCTCCCCTTCTCTCCGCCCTCCTCCCTCTGTTTTCGATGTGGTGTACGGATAGCATGTCAGAGGAAAAAATGGACATCGATGAGCTGTGCACTCTTATTGGTTACTTTTAGATTTTTGCTGCACTTTCTTTCAGGTGCCAGAATGTTTTTGACATATCAGCTGTTTCCCACTTCCTGCTCTCCATCACCTTAGAGGGATCTTCTTAACTACCTTGTATGTGATGTTGCTCGAGGGCCTGCCGGGACCAGCTCCATCTATCACTCGTGGGTGTTGTTTCACCGGAAAACAAAATGTATGTGATTCTGTATTCTGATGTTCAGCTTGTGTTTCTGTCAGACCGGACCTTTCCTCAACCCCTTATGACAGTACATGCCTACATATTTTAGGACCTTAAGTGCTCTGAGACTGGCTCACTTTCTCCTCTAGCTTGTTGGGTTGTTAAGCAAGTTAGGAGAGGTGGAGTGGTTTAAAAAAAAAAAAGAAAAAAAAAAAGTAGTGACGGCTCAGCTCACGATTGCATGGTGTTGCAGGAACAGGAAGCTCAGATTAGTCACCGCGTAGCGCTCCTGGGCGGGGGGAACTGGTGTTCTCTGGTTTCTAAAGTGTTCAGTTTACCTCATACAGTGGTGTTGGTGTTGCAGACAGGCAGCACAGTGAGTATTCAGACTTGCAGGGACAACCCAGGGACACTAGAGGACAGTTGCATGAAGCCAAAACACCAGGGGCCTCATTTATCAGCCACGCATAAGCTATCAAATTATCAGTTACACTTGACAAGATCTTAGTGCTAACCTTAAGTGCAGTCATGTAGTTATGTAGTCCCCCATTAAGCTTAGTCTATGGACATCACAAACTGTGACATCACCAGAGCCCTGTATCCATTTACTGACACTCAAGGCATGCCAGACTCACTGTAATATTCTCCTGAGCGGTAGATGTTGCCTCTCAGGGAAAAACAAATAAATCATATCAGTGCTGGTGGGATTAAAAGAAATCAAACCTGGAATCAAAACGATTGCAGGCTTTGTTTTTGTAGCCGTTTCCAGCAGTAGTAGTCTCTGTCTTTGTAATCTGGGAATCGCAGCAGATATATGCTGCTGATATATCACGGAAGCGACCCGCTCGTACAGCAGGTTACAAATATCAAGAAGTAAATGACAATCTGAAACACCAAAGTGTAGCGCACGCCGGCAGTTTTGATGTCACTTTTACTGCACAAAGTTGTTTGTGAGGCAGAGAACAGGCGTTATTCTAATAGGCATCAAGCTTTTCTTCAGAATGTTTGAGTTACTTGTCATTATTACCCCAAAAAAGTTCACACTTCGTATCTCCTAAAAAGTCAGGAGAAAAAAAAATAGAAACAGAGAAGTTGCTGTCAGAATTGTTATGTAGCATAATTTCCGCCATTGCACTTATAGTTACAGTTATGATGGGTATCTACAGTAATATTATACGTGCATTGTCTCCACAATACTATGGTGGCCCCGACTGGTCAAACCCAATTTAAGTTGAGAGAACACTAGCAAATAGAGAGACACTGCACAGGCACACAAAATACAGTAAAGTACAAAAATACCCCCCCCCCCACCCCCCCCACCCTGAAAAAAATCCCCTCACACGACGGAACAGCTGCAGGAGACACTTTAAAGAAGTTGGGGAGTCATATGATACTGTAGCAACATGTTTGCTATTAGCTATTAGATGTTAGCTTGTCACTTCCGCAGCTGTTCCGTGAAGTTATCGTCTCTTTTTTTTTTATTTACATTGTTTTTTCATTTAACTTCATTGTTTTTGAGAGATTTTGCTGCTGCGGTGTTCTTTTTTTGAGAGAAGATGAACAAATGCAAATTAGAAGTTTTCGAAATTTATTAAAACCGTTGAAGGTTCCAGTTATACATGGCGCCATGGGCCTCCCTCTCTCCTCTAGCCCAGACAAAGAAAGGGTGCCCCTCCCAAGTCTTCTTATTATGGTACAAACAAGACATGAATTTGATTGGTTAAAAATCTGGGGAGGAGTTGTGGTTTAGGCTTGATTCTCCCTTACTGCTGTTTGTTCTGGTGTCCGGCTCATGTTTCATGTCTGCTCCAATCACAGGTCCTCTTCCTGTAAAAGAAACCGCCTTCCTATCTCCCTGTTGCTATGCAGTCTATTAGCTTTCCACGGCAGCCGCACCCTGACTTCACTTGCGTGTGGGTCTGCGACACACCCTACGCAAAGCACAAATGTGTAATTTAAATATAAAAAGTAAATTCCTAACACAGCATTTTTCCGTCATGCAGTGCTGAACGTCTGAAGTTGCAGTGCGTTTGATCTCTCAGGGCCACCGTACAATATCAATATTTAATTGTGAAATATTGGTGTAACAGTTCACCACACCCATTGTGGGAAAGAAGGCAAAAGATTTCCATTTTTATAACTAGAGAGTGTTTGACGATTGAGGATGGCAACTGTCTTAATAAATACTAGCTAAAATCAAGGAGAATGGCACAGATGTTACTAGCTAGCTGGAAAACAGAAATTCATAATGACAAGTAAAGTGTAAGAAGGTTCAGCAAATACCCCCTGAATAAAAATCAAAGTCTCGACTTTATCGTACGTCAGTCGGTTGTAAAATTTTATTAGTCCACATTCACACGCTCCTCGGGTGGTCCGAGTAATTTAGATGCGACATCATTCTTCCGACTTCGATGAGCATAAAGAGTCGATGTCCAAGAAAGCTGTCGAAAAGGTGGAAGCCCTAAAAGCATTTAAACACATTGCATTATTGATCGATTGATCAGTTTGTCAGTATTAATCAACAACAACTTGGCGAGTGAGCAAATTTCTCCTTTCCGAGTTTCGAGTTAGTTGTCTATTAAATTACAACAGAAAACACTAACGTGCCTAACCAGCCAGCAACTCTCAGCGCTGCAGGCCCCGCTCCATTCATGCCACCAAACGTCATTTTTAGCTCTGATAAATGAGGCCCCCAGATCTTTGAGTGCCTCTGCTGCATAAATCTAATGAGGCAAAAGTGCAATATAGGAGGGGGAAAACAAACAGCTGGGGTTAGTGTCCTACTTTGTGACATCTTCACTACTGATGGCTCAGCTTGTCAGTATCACAGAGTTGGTGCATGTGACTAGCCAGCCACCCAATCTATCAAACCGTTGACTCTTACATCACCCTTAGACAAGCTGATCAAGCGCTATCTTTCACAGACTAGCAAAGGGCTGTGTTACTGTCAGCGTGTGAGGAGTGTGAGGAGTTTTCAAGGGCTGATCCATGTGATTTTTTTCCCTTTTTTTTAATCTTTAATCTTTTTTTTCTTTCTTTATTTTTCTTTTTCTTTTTTTTTGCATGGCTGCTGCTACTAAAGTGCACATTTACACAAGGACGGATCACGCAGGGATTGAGAATAGTTTGAACTCACCTATTAGCCAGCAGAAATACAGATTTTAACCAACCGTGAGCAAAAAGTGACAAAAAAGTTACACTAAGTACACCAAATCTACATGAAGACATTCTTTTGTCCTGCTGAATGGTAAACTTTATTTCCAGATTGGCTTTTTCCTCATTAACAGCCACACATTATTTAACACCCATCGATTTGCTCTTCGCTCACATGTCAGAGCGAAATGATAAAGTCCAAACGGAAGTCAGGTTTTTAAGATGTCCATAGTTTTACCCCTACGTCTACCACCACCGTACAACCATCCCACATTGCTCCATTTGTTTTTGCTTGATATTCTCGTGCGATTTATTTTGATTATCTTGACAAACTCTGTTGGCAAGAACTTACATTCCCTTGAAGACAGCAGTGGATGTAATAGGCCCACACTTTGTGTTCCCTCCTTTCTTCAATCTCTAGCTGTTCATGATCTGAGTCCTGTGGATCTATGCAGATGAACCCCACCCCAAATCAACTTACCACTTTCCAGCGCCGCCTCCACGCCAACCCATCCACCGGCTCCTTGTCCTTTATGTTGTAAATATGTCCTGAGGATGTGGAATCCCAAATATCTTCCCTAACCTCTCCCTACTTCCCCCCACTGTTGGAATCTCACTGTGTTTTCTGTTCGGCTCCTTGGTTTTTGTCTGTTTTTTGAGACCTTTGCTGCATTTTTCTGTTGTCTAAAGCGGAGGTGCGAGTTGAGGAGACGAAAGAGGTCTTAAAGGAAAATATACAAAAAATGAAGCTTGGATTGAGAAAAGGGTTCAAAAATAGAGGGAAAAAAATCTGATAAAGTTGTCATATTGTCATACTAGAGATGCTTTAGTTTGCTAATTTACTTTCTTTTTTTTCTACAAAAGACTTGGATGAAATTATTTATAAAATGCGTCCCACGAGTCATGACCTTTTTTGGACGTAAAACAAATACATTTATTAACATTTTGTTCAAAAGAAAAATAAATATAAATTATGTTAAACATTACTGCTGTTTGTGCTTTTTTCAGTGTCTGTATCATTGATTATTGGAGAGCCGCAAAGCATTTAGTAATGAGAGAAACCAGGATGGTTGGGGCTTTGGCATTGTTCGGTGAGAAACTTTCAGGTAGGTTGGTGCGGCAATGCTTGGCACAAACTGTATACGGTGGGTATGAAGTGCTGCATCCGATGAGGAGGGCAGCTTGCCTATAAGTGGAGCAGAGGTCACTGAGGTATCGTATATCTTCCAATTGTAGCCTGGGCATTTATTCAAAAAATTATTTGGCCGGACCGGCGTTTAAAAGAGACGGGTGGTTATTGGAGACCGGCTTTTATTCCCTTCTCGGAATTGTCACAGAAGTGAGAGGGAAAGAGGACCCAGGCGCGGTTTTTAGACTGAGGTGAAAAGACAGTGCGTTTACTTACAGTGCTTCAAAACGTATTTTAACAGTTCACGAATAATGCAGTTCCCAATTGTGCTCCTCCTTTGCTCCCAAGTGTCTCCTTGTCTGTGGTAGCTTCTCTTCACCCGACTCTCCTTGAGAGGAAGTAAAAGACCAGAAATCACAGTTAGCAGGTTCGCTAGCCGACAGTTCCAGTTCAGTGTAATAATCCCACTTCGATGGTCGCTGCATCCAGATTAAATGCCGCTGGTCATAGATGATGGCTGATTGGAAACAGCTGACCAAGTGCCGAGAGGACTGACAACAGCGTGGAGGGTTTTGGGTTTTTTGAGCGATGTTCCAGTCACACTCCATACCAGTTGGTGGCGGTAATGCACCATTCAGTTGTTTGCCAACCGCCAATAAAATTTAAAAAGAAGAAAGAAGAAGACAGCGCGG
>VURO01035626.1:16012-27736 GCA_015108175.1 Pelvicachromis taeniatus
AGACAGCGCGGAGGGACTTCCGGGTCGAAGGTTGCCTGGCTACTATTGGAGACCGGCGTCTATTTGTCGTGAAATGCTTTCAAACCGGCGTTTAAAAGAGACAGGATAATGGAAGATATACGGTAGTTAACAATCTCCTCGACGGCCAAAGCCCTCTGGATTGATAGATTTGTCCTGAATCCCTCAAGGATCTGGATGTGGGGCGGTCCCAGCTAATGTACCTCTGCAACATCAAAGCAAGGTTGGGTACAGTGCCTCTGGACTGTAAACTGGGGTCGTGGTTCCACTTTTGACATCCACTAGGCCTCTGACAAACTCTTTAGTTGTTACCTTTCGAAATAAGTGTTTTCATGTATTTTGGTCGCATAAATAGATTCTTTGTTGATCCCACGTGGGAAATTATAGAGTCACAATAATACCTTTATTGCCAATAAGTAAACAAGAAGGTTCAGTTCCACCACCTGCCCGGGGCCTTTCTGTATGGAGTTTGCATGTTCTCCCCATGTTTATGTGGGTTGTGATACTCCGGTTTCCGTCCAAAGACATGCACTTAGTGGGGTTAGGTTAACTGGTCATTCTTGACTGCCTGTAGGTGTGAATTATGGCTGGGCAAAACAATTATTTTCCGAATCGATGAATCTAGTGATTAATTTTTCGATGCATCGATTAATCTAATGATATATGTTACTGCTAAGCAGCTTAAATTAGTTTTGTATTTACGGAGGTTGGGTGTTTATCTGTGAGTGTATGTCTACGTGGGGGGTGTCTGGATGAATTAAAGAGTAAAAACCAGCGTTAGTAAAAAAGTTGAAAACTTACGGTCGTTTTATGATCGGCCATTTCCACCTTACAAAGCCGGCAAAGACTGAATCACTTCCTTTTTGGTTAAAATATCCCCATACTGTAGAACTGCGTGTTCGGGGGGCGTGGTTTAAGTCGACATGTTACCACTACTCGCTGCCGCCATGTGTTTTTTTGAAAGTGACGACAAATCGACGCAAATTTTTTACGTCGACGTAATCGATTACATCGACGCGTTGTCCCAGCCCTAGTGTGAATGCGAATATTGTTCTGTCTCTATGTGTTAGCTCTGTGACAGACTGGCGACCTGACCAGGTTGTACCCTGACTCTCGCCCTGTGGGATAGACTCCAGTGTTCTTTACAGCACCAAGATTGGATCAGTCTGAGGGAGGGGCTCTGTTGCCTCAGTAGTGTGGGGTGGAGCAGGGTTAGATGGGTTGTGATGGAGAGCAGTTTGTTCAGTTTGCCCTCCTGCCTGTCTATGACTTATACACCTCCAAATTCTGGCCGATGATGGTTCCAGCCCTGTGAATCAGTTAGTTGATCCTGTCGGCATCTCTGGCACTGATGCTGCCCCCTCCCAGTAGACAACAGCAACATATACTACCACAGACGATCTCCAGCTTCTTGCTGCACACATTAAAGGATCTGAACTTTCTCAGAAAAGCTTGTGACTGTTGGTCCTCCAGTCCAGGCTGTCATTGCGGTGAATCTGTAGCTGTCCACTGTTTCCACCTGCTCACCCTCCATTTTAATGGGCCTCATGGTTTATAGGTTTTCTGTTAGAATATTTTCATTTCGATATGCCAACGATAAATAACATACATGCTGGATGTAACATTCAGAAGGGGGACTGGATGGTGGGTGACAACTTCAGGGGAATCGCACTCCTCATTTTACCTAGGCAAGTACTGGAGAGGAGATCTGCCCTTTAATCTCAGATTCAGGAGAAACCATGCAAGATTTGTCCCCCTTGGTAAAGGAACACTGGACCAGCTCATCATCTCCAAGATGCTTATGAGCACATGGGAGGTAGAAGATGTATTGCTAAATCTTGGGTTGTCCCAGAGGGTATGGGTGTAACGGCTACATTTAGCCACTTTGCTATTGCAACATTACTGATATCAGTTTAGCAGCACTGTCCAAGCTGCCCACACAGCTGACTCGTTGGCAAGGCCAGGTATAAATTGTTGATAACTGGACTCTGCCCATGATGGGTTTTCTGTGTTTCTCTGAAAAGCATCTTTGGAATCAAATTGTAAAACAGTGTAACCAGATCACGTCAACTGCTTTTATTAAAACTCTTACTCCAAATAAAATAAAATGTTTTTAGTCCTACCTAGCATGGTGGGATTATGTCAGCCTTGCTGAGCTTCCATGTTTAGTTACAGCAGCCTCTAGTTAATGGATGACTTTACCAGTCATAAGTAACTGAGTGGAAGTAGGGTCATAAAATTCATATTTTGTGTTTTATAAATATTGAACAATGGCGCTTAATTGATAATATGTTTGCAGAGATGACTGGGACAGTTTCTCGGGCTGACCAGCAGAGGGGAGTACAGCTTCACGTTTGGGAGTTTCACGCTCCAGTGAACGCCATCTTGAACCTCAGCATGAGCGTCAGTCACGTTTCACTTCCACTTGTTCCGATGAAATTTGCTATTCATCAGTCTACCTTTGTGCATTTATCCATTTTCTCCATTATTCTCAAAACAGGCAAAAAAATCCGAGATAAAGTTAAATGATTTCATGTTATTGGCAGGTTTTACAAACAACAAAACAAACAAGAGAAAAGAAACAACTTAAATGAACTCTCTCAGCTCTCTGTGTTTGGGTCATACAGACATTTTAAAGGAGGGGAAATCCAAGGGAAGACCACACAGTTGAGTCACTGGTAATTCCACACCATTCAAAGAGTCACTTTACAAAAGCACGGGGAGAATCACATTGCATTATGCAATTAGCCACAAGGGGGAACCATAGCACCAGGTTGAATGAGCAGCTGTAAGTGAACTGGCTAGCAGACTCATTGTCAAGAATTGCAACGCGTGAGACTGGAAAAACACTGTAACAGAATAATGAAATATGTGATAAATATTATGAAATAAGTAAAAAAAATAATATCCAAAAGAATCCAGGTTATGCATCACAGAATTTAAAGACATAAAAAAGGCATCCCACATGAAAAAAGACACACACATCATGTATCTACTGTACATAAGTAGATACACGATAAGATATATGAATGAATAGATGCCTACTGTAAGAGTACCATGGTACTGTAAGAGTAGGCACTGTGCATTATATCCTTATTTTCAGGTTAGCACCATTAGGCAATGTTGACCAAAAAGCTGCTAGTTGATCTTTCCTACAGCTCACTTCCATATCCAAACAGATGATTTCTGCAGCAGGTCTGGCTCTCATTGAAGTTTCAATGCAATTTCCGTTTTTGTTCCTTAGCCTTTTCATGTGTTCTCCCACAGCAATGCTCTCTTAACTCCCACTCGTTTTTTTTCCCTCTGAACTACATATCAACTGACATTTCCCCTTCTCATGGGGTCACATTTACTGCCCAGGTAGCAAGACATTTGTGCAGAAGCCGGGAAAGAGAGGACAGACTTCTTGAGCTCTGAGCTTCTGTTAAATCTAATCAAGAGATTTGTGCACTTGTTTCTTCAATGTATGAAGTGCATAATTGACGCAATTCAAAGTATGTTACTAAAGTCATAAATACTACAGCTGTGGCCACCATGACATTATCCATTGGCTTGTGATGAGCATTTTCACCATTGCCATCTTTGGTGTTTTGAAAGCAGATGAGATAGGTCAAGGAAGGATCACAGTTCTTCCGATCCGCACGCTCGGTGGCTAATGACTTTTCACAAGTCATTAGCCAACAAAGCATAACCTGGGTAATCCTCGTCTCCGGCAGTTAGGATGACCAAATCTGGTAGATGGGCTTAAAGTAATGCAGTATGACCTGAAATGAGTGACTGACCCCAAACTCGCCAAGCAAGTGTTTCTATTAAAGTCAGGGATTTTGCATAATAAAGTTAGAAATTAATTTAAATCCATTTGTTACAGCTCAGCTAACGATGGCTACACAGTGAAATTCTTCTGGTTTGCCTGCTGTTCAGAGCCTGAGCTGCAAAAAGCTATGTGCAGTCAACTGTATGGAAGTCAACTGTTCCATACATGAACTCTAGACAGCATTACAGGTTAGAAGAGTGTATGAAACTGCCCTCTCACATGTAGGATGAACTGATTTAGGCAAAGTCACCTACCCTAAACAAGGACTTCTTAAATGGGAATTAAAGAAAAAAGCGGTTATTTAGTGTCTGACTGTGTCATTTGTTCTTACATGACAATGTCATGAAAAAATTATGGTTGCAGTGCATGCTTAGAAACATCCTAATACATTTATATAGCACCAAATCACAACAACAGTTGCTTCATGGTACTTTATATTGTAAAGACCCTACAATAATAGAAAGAAAACCCCAACAATCAGATATTCTCCTATAAGAAAGCACTTGATGACGAAAACTCAATTTTACCAGAAAGAAACCTCTGACTAAAACAGATTCAGGGAGAAAAGCTTACAGCACCTCCCATCAAAGTACTGACCAGGCCCAACCCTGCTCAGCTTCCAAGATAGGATAAGGTCAGGCATGTTTAGGGTGGTATGGCACTAGAACATGAGAGGAAATCTCTCCAAATCTATGACAAGCACCCCTCCATCAACAGCACTGGCCATTTTAGTTGAATTAAATGCTATTGGAGACATCATAAAAAGGAGAACGATGAAGCTAAAGGATGCTGAGTTTAAATCAAAGGGAGAATTCTATGTTTCTGTTGAACTGAACTAGAGTCACCTGTTTAATCTCAAAGTCAAAGTAAACTTTATTGTCATCTCTACTATCTACAGTACAGTATATAGTAGAGACGAGACGATGAGGCTCCAGTTGCAATTAGTGCAAAAGACATCAATAAATTTAAGAAGAGTAGGAAATAAATATACACTTAAGATTAAGATAAAAAGGATCAATAACTGTCTAAATTTACAAGCGAGTATGCAGCTAGTATTTGTCTAACTATAATTTATTAGCTATCTCAGTAGCTGATTTACAGATCCTTTAGCTAAGCGTTGCCGAGGATAATAAATATTGTCACTATTATTCTAACTGTTGTTGTATTTGATCGTAGCAGGCCGGATTTCAAAGCGATCGATCATGCGTGGAGCAAATCTTTACTCTGCGCACCATCGTCAAACAGACGCTGGAATACCAACAGAAAATCTCGATCAACTTCATTGATTTCGAGAAGGCGTTCAAAGGCGTACATCGACAGACACTTTGGGCTAAAACTATTACAACCTCTTTTTTGGGGGGCTAATTAGCTAATGCTTCTATTAGGCAACTATATTTAGATATATTTAAGCTATTTAAGATGACTTTAACATTTTCAAACAGTGCCCGATTTTTGTCTTCTTTATCTTTGCTAACCGTGGGGTTAACCCTAACCCTAACCCTATGCTGCGACCGGTTGGGGTGAAAGAAGGAAGACAGGATAAAAGACATGCTGTGGAAGAGAGCCAGAGATTAATAACAAGTATGGTTGAATGCAGGGAGATCTATTAACACATGGTGAATGAGAAAGGTGACTGAAAAGGAAAAACTCAATGCATCAAGGGGGTCCCCCAGCAGTCTGAACCTATCGCAGCATAACTAATGGAGGATTCAGGGTCACCTGATCCAGCCCTAACTTTAGCAAAAAGGAAGGTTTTAAGCCTGATCTTAAAAGTAGAGATAGTGTCTGTCTCCTGAATCCAAACTGGGAGCTGGTTCCATAGAAGAGGGGCCTGAAAACTGAAGGCTCTAATAATAATGAATTACAGTAATAAATGCATGAATTAGTTTTTCAGCGTCACTCTGAGACAGGATATGGCCCAAATGTGTTTGATCAGATTTTATAGTTCAATATCCCATGATCTCTACTTCATCCAATTACTTCTAGGTATAACATGAGATGCAAAAACGTTGCTCTAATACTGCCAGGCTGCTGTTTCTAA
Organism: Pelvicachromis taeniatus; assembly: GCA_015108175.1. Classification (NCBI taxonomy): domain Eukaryota; kingdom Metazoa; phylum Chordata; class Actinopteri; order Cichliformes; family Cichlidae; genus Pelvicachromis; species Pelvicachromis taeniatus. Next base: position 21,886 of record VURO01035626.1, read on the forward strand.
ATTATATGGAACTACAGTTCCACCACCATCCATCCATCTGCATCTGCTTATCCTTTTCAGGGTCGCGGGGGGCGCTGGAGCCTATCCCAGCTGTCTTGGGGCGAGAGGCGGGGTACACCCTGGACAGGTCGCCAGTCTGTCGCAGGGCTAACACTCATAGACAGACAACCAGTTGCACTCACAGTCACTCCAGCATTCACACCTATGGGCAATTTAGATTTTCCAATTAACCTGTCCCCACAATCCCACCTTTTTCCTTTTTTTGTAGATAAAATTGGGAGTCCCATTAACCCAACTGAGAATTGCACCACCACTAGATATGATCACGTTGTGACATTTGATAATGTTTGTTTCTGTTCTGCACAGACTCATTCAAAGATTTAGTAAAAAAAATCTATTACTCGGGAAAATCTTACCTAAAATTACAAGGCAATTTCTCAGCAGTCAAAAACATAGAAATATATCCATTGGCACAGTTTACTCCGTGTATTGTGATTTACATGTTGTCAAATGCGTGTTGGTGTATGCTGAAGTATGGCACTTTTTTATCAAATTGTCTCATTTACTCAAAAATTGTACGAGGAATATAATCCCGTAGAAAAACAAGACAAACTGAAATCCTGTGTAAAAGAACCGATTCTTCTACAGAAAATACTGTTTTCATTGATTCTCACTGAAGCAGGACTTTTCAAGGCACTTTCATTTTCATCTACACAAGTACAATATCTCTTTTGTACAACTAAGAGCATTTCAAAAATACCTTTCATCTCGTCAACGCTAAAGTTGACAGACTTGCATGTAGGAGACACAAAAACAAATAGAAGCTAACTAGTAAGTCAAATATTGTTTGTTCTTTTTTTCTGTGTACACGGAGCACGTGTGTTTTTCTTAAGCAGCTCATCACTAACACTAAAAAACCCAGTCTGTGTTCTTGCTGTCACATGCTCAAACTGAATCGGAGATGCCAGCCTCCCTCCCACACCTTGTCCTCTTGCTGCCCACTCTCTTCTCTCCAATCGCAGTTTATTCACTGAGCAAACTGGCATCCAGGCTCACTCTGAGCAGCTTCAGTAATGTGACAGCTCAGCTGCTGGTGCCCAATAAGACTGCCCAGCGCCTGGGCTCATCTGCATCAAAGGCCTCACTGCGACTGCAAGTTGGAGAGGTAACAGAAAACTCCTGGATTTGTTACTGCAGGTGCCTGAGGGAGAACAGCTGGTGTTACAACTGCGCTGTTCTCCTCTGAGGAGTTTGACATCAGAGTGAAAGAGAATAATGTGTTTACATGGTCTTTTTGTCTGAAAGGGAAGCAAAGGAAAAAAGGTGCTCCACAAACACAGCAATGCTGAAGTCCACCGATTCTGTAGTCTCGCATCGCACCCTCGGGACACGCATGTCACTTCCCATCTGTCTTGTGTACTCTTGTCGAACAAGCTCCTGGAGCCATTGTGTTTTCAATCTTGGTTGAAAGAGCAGCTACTCTATCTTGTACAGCACATTAAATTTTAACGCTGTCATATGAGTTTCTTCATGTGCTTTGTTGTATTTTAAAAATCGCCTCCTGGTGCTCGTGTGCTTTCAGCAAAGGCGAACGGGACTTTATTAAAAAGTTGCCACATGTGATCTAACGGTTCGTGCTTCCAGACGCTAATTTTATTTCTGTTTACAGAAATAAGAACACGAGTGTTCAGTAGACCAGACTCGTATCTATTTATCCGTGTTGATGCACACAATTTGACAATTTTCAGCATGTGTTGAAGACACATTCTTACTACTGAATTACAGTACATTCGTTTTTAGGGACTGCCACAAAACACGATTCATGTAGGTTAAAAAAGTAGATTTTTTTTTTTTGTGTGTGTTTCACATTGTCTGAGTAAGTTCTCACTCACCCAGGTCATGGAAAGAAAAGCGACTGGATTTCTTAAAGTTTCATGAAGACGTTCCACCTCTCCTCTGAGAAGCTCCTTTAGTTCTAAGACTAAAGGGTGGCGAGTCCCACGATTTCAAGCCTTAGTGGGAGGGAGTAAAGGTCAGACACCAACTGGTAAGAAACAGAACAACAAATGGAGCAACATTATCATCCCTTATGTAGCAGGTTAGGGTTATCAGAGAAACTCAGGAGTGTCTTCTCCAAGAATATACTTCAGATCCAGTCATACACTCAGAATCCCAAGAACAAAACTCCTAAACACAAACAACATAATGTAAGCTGTGCAGTGCAGTGAGGAGTGCTCACACCTCTACACTGGAGAGACCAAACAGCCACTTCATAAACGCATGGCACAACATAGAAGAGCCACCTCGACGGGACAAGACTCAGCTGTCCAGCTGCATCTAAAGGTCAAAGGTCACTCCTTTGAGGACACCAATGTTCACATTTTGGACAGAGAAGACAGATGGTTTGAGTGAGGAGTGAAAGAAGACATCTATGTCCGCTGTGAGCGGCCATCTTTGAACAGAGGCGGTGGTTTACGACACCAACTGTCTGCCATCTATAACCCAGCTTGGAGATCCTTCCCAGACGTTTTAACGCTCACTCACATCTTGACAGTCAGTTAATCTCAGTAGGTCACATGATATGGTGAGGCAAGGTCTCGCAAAGTTTCACCTGAAACCTCTGCTAAAAATGACCCACACCCTTTTTCACACCTTGACTCGTTTGATGCGGCATATTGATCATTAACGACCCTCTTAAAGGATAACTTCCACTAGGACTTACATATCTGGGACTCTCCCCCATTTGGTCTGAGGAAAGCATGAAAGCACATGAAAGTATTCTTCTAATCTTTGAATCTTGTCAGCAAGCGATTTCCTAAATGTTACATTTCTAAGAGTAATGTTCAGAAACTTCTTGTTAAAAATGCCACAGATGGTCATTAGTGAACTGCAGGCAGGATCCTGTTGCTCACACGAGTGCTCACTCTCTGTAGGAAGGCGCAAGTGAACATCTTGGCATCAACCCAAAGAGGGACATGAATGAAGCTGTTGTCATGCATACGCTTTGGAAAATGTGGGGAGAATCAGGCTGGATTCTGTTGAAAGTCTTCTGTTGTGGTGCGTGGCACTTACTAGAAATTGTTACATTTCTTTAAAGAAACACTGGTTTGAATTCAACGACAATCCTGAACATGAACTCTGGGAGTCGATCCTTGCCATGGTGGTCTGCTGCTAGCTCAATATTCACACTGTTTTTGGCCACACAAATGCTGAAAGTCACTTTACAGCTCACAAGAATCAGAAAGTCTGAACACAGTGTTACTGAATAACATGCTAAATTGAAGATGTTAAGTTAAACAGTCCCGTGAGGCTTTGAGTTTGCCATTGCACAAGTATTCCACAGTGTGCAGCTTATTTACTTTAAACAAGTAGGAAACGAAATAGAGGTAAGTCAATATGACCAAAATTGATTAAAAAAGGGTTTTTTTTTTGTGTTAATTTCTCGTCTCTGTAATCTCAGTGTGGCAGTGTCTCACACTCAGGCTACTGTGGTTTCTGTGGGATTTATTGCACTTATTGATAATCACGTTCTTTGACCACAGGAGGGGGAAAAAAAGGGGAAATCACGCCGTGATTAATCGTACCTTTCATTGCGTTGCATTGGAAAAAAGAAGACACACATAAACCGACGCATTTCCTTAACAGAAAACAAATATTTTATAAGTTGTTGGCAGAAGCTACTGAGGCAAACTGATCAATGTGAAGAATGTCCATTCAATAAACTGACAGTATTAGAGGTGAGTAATGTAGGATGGACACAAATAAACCCCAAACACACACACACACACACACACACACTGTGTGGCTGTTTTTCTTTTTTTCCGCTGTGTCCAAGAATCTGTAAAAAGTCACAATTACCAGATGGCTTGTGAGACGTTCCCGGCTGAACCGGGCATTTAGCAGATATCACTTTTCGTAAATCTCTTCCTCTAGCTTCTTGCCTCTGTGTTATTAAAGCCTCTCGCTGCATGAATCATTCATAAACAGTAAGCCGTATAGCTGAGCTATAGGGGAATTTGATCAGAGGTGTGTTTTCCTTCAGCACATACTAACCACATTGTTTCCTGGCCTGATGCTTCTCCTCTGTCTGAGGTCAACACACCTTACGTCAGGAGTGTGGACAGCAGCGATGGATGCCAACACATTGTGTGGAGTGGACACATAATGAAGCCCTTTGCCATGTTGGTTAATTAAAATCAGATATTATCATCATCATCATCATCATCATCATCTAACTCCTACTCAGGGAAAGCAAATCTCTGCATTAAGAAGCAGAGCAGTATAATCACAATCAAGATGCTCAGCAAGAAATGCACCGTAAAGGTCACTCAGAAGGAGGCTGAAATGACAAGCTGTACTTAATTTGTGCTAGTGATGATTTTTCAATGTGACATTTAGTTTGGCTTGCAGGAGGCGGGATGTACAAAAACCCACAAGGTTCAGTTACCTTTTTCTTTTTGAAGAGGTCTTCCAGTGAAAATCAATGTTTTGGCCTCTTAGTTATAGTCGGTCATAACCAGAGACCCAGAGGATCTTTGGCACAAAAGTCAAGCCAGTTTAGCACAGAAGCTCGCACAAGGTGAAAGCTGGACTTTTTCTAAGCGATCCAAAAAAAAAAAAAGAAGCTGCGGAGCAGGAAGCATACACACAACCTTCATCTGGGAATCAGGCAGTTTAAATCTGCTATAGTTCTAGATTCATGACAGGCAAACTTTGAGGTGTGAAGGCAGAGCAGACCGACTGTGTTGTGATTATTCAGCAAAGTGAACTGAATGCAGCTCGCTAGTCAAGTGTCCTTGCCTTGGCTGCTAATTTCATCCTCTTTTCCAAATATGGTAACATCTTGTTTCAAGAAACTAGCATGGCAGCATACCAAATGCAAATGCATATCATACCAGTCAGTATTTGATAACTAATCAATGTATTATTAAGGCTTCTTGGGTGCAGGTTTGGCCCTCTGAATGTGCACATGTTTTTCTTAAAGTAGCAAGTGATAGCTAGATTGAAAACGTCACTAGATTCAACAATTCTCACACAAGACACAAGACACAAAGCTCTATCTGTGAGCGCAGAAGTCCGACCCACATCGGACTTCTACGTGTTTTCCCCAAGTTTAATGTTAAAAACATAACATTAAACATGGGTTATCAAAATGTAGCCACTGTGGAAGTGATTTGGGAAACACACTATCTCTATTTTTAAGATTAGGCTTCAAACTTTCTTTTTGATAAAGCATATAGTTAGGGCGATCAGGTGACCCTCAATCCTGTCTTTGTTATGCTGAAATAGGTCTAGGCTGCTGGTGGATTCCCATGATGCGCTGTTTCTTTCTCTGTCACCAGTCCACTCTGCGTATACTCCGCACATAGTCACACTCACAGTCACTCCCGCATTCATGGGCAATTTAGATTTTCCAATTAACCTATCCTCCCGCATGTCTTTGGACAGCAGGAGGAAGCCGGAGTACCCGGAGAGAACCCGGGCAGAACATGCAAACTCCACACAGAAAGACCCCGGCCTGATGGTGGAATTGAACTCAGGACCTTCTTGCTGTGAGGCAACAGTGCTAACCATCGTGCCACCGTGCTGCATATAATCATTGGTTATTATTCATCTCTGGCTCTCTTCCACAGCATTGAAGATGTGAGGGGCCGCCCCTCACTGAGCCTGATTCCACTGGAGGTTTCTTCCTGTTAAAAAGGAGTTTTTCCTTCCTACTGTCACCAAAGTGCTTGCTCAAAGGGGGTCATGTGATTGTTTGGTTTTTCTCTGTATTACTGTAGGGTCTTTACCTTATAATAATAATATAAAGCAACTTGAGGCACAATATAAATATAATTAAATTAAACTG
>VURO01035626.1:33186-54016 GCA_015108175.1 Pelvicachromis taeniatus
TTTAACCTGTCCTTGTACCCAATTGAAATGAGGCATCTAGTAAGCAGCAGGGAGATTATATTGAAAGTTGTCCACCTAGGGTCCTAGTGGAGAACTAGGATCAAAGCTCTTAATGAGAAAAAGAGCTCCAGAAAACTGACATCCAACTCTGCAGCGCCCCTGAATCGTGAACTAGCTAGGCTGCTAGTACTTAATATAATTTTTCAACTCAAAAATCTTAAGAGCACAGGCAACACGGATGAGTCCAAGACCATTAAAACTGTTTGGAAATGATTTCACTGGGGCACTATACCAGCTGGTTTTCAAAACTCATAATGGTCAAACTGCAGTTAGCAACTAGCTAGTTACAGTAGCAGAGTGAAGGACTTAATGGCTAAATAACCGGACCAAAAACAATGCTAACAGGTCGTAGGATGTAGCTACCTGTAGAACCATTGGTTCCAATTCCCAGTGTGAAGTCTCATTGTTTCACCATCACTGTTTTTGAGTTTTGAAAGCATTCCTAACGAACGAGGAGCAGCTCTGGCTGAAAATCAGCACACTCATTTGCTAACACATTTTCTAAAGCACTTCCACTTTAGATTTCATTTCTCAGACTCAAAGCTTACAACCATCTTTTAATTGGGCACTATAGAAATAAAATAAACTTGAATCTAGTCTGTGGTAAACACAGATGACTATTTGCTAACCATTGGCTTTCACAACATACAAGTCAATAAAGGCAGAGTGTTTCGCACAATAGGTAACAAATTAGCTATTGTTGGTTTAATTTGCAGCTTTGCAGCCAAAAAATTAATTGCGTGTACAAAGTCAACCTCGGTGCCCACCCTCACACACACACACTCATATACCTTTATATAAATGAGAATAATATATTCATTAAACATATGTGGCAGTTACAAATAATTTAATAATGCTTGCAGCGATAGTCACGCACGGAGAACAGATGGCAGCGGCACATACTGTGATTTCACCTCACATCTTGTTTATATGTCTTTGTCACAAAATCTCTGTGTTTTACAGTCAGATGGTAAGCGGTAGGTGTTAAACAGTGTGTAGCGAACATAAACAAAAGAGGAAGTCGACACATGCAGTGTGCAAAATTTCACATATTGGAAGAAAAACTGAGAGTTTGTACCCGTATACACAGCTGTGTGAGGCCGCGATGAATACATAAAACAAACATGTAAAAGGTTGGTATCTGGCAGGTTTGAATTGTTGTGTATGTCAGAGGTTAGCAGAGGTTAATGTGGTTTTATAAAATGCAACAAATGTCAGTTTGTGCATTAATATCAGCAGTATTTTGGAAGGTTTGTTGGTGCTGCTATGTGAATTGCATTGTGGGGTCACTTTTTAACATGAAGCTTGATTTTCAGTCTAAATTTGTTTATATTTTGGAAAATTGTGACCTTTTTTTTTTTGCATTAACATTTAAACCTGCATTCTTTTAAAACAGCCAGCAGGGGGAGACTCCTCTGGTAAAAACAAACAAACAAACAAAAAAGTTACCAGGCTTCAAAAGGCCTTAAGTGATCAGTGAGGCTAGAAAAGCAGGTTATAAATGCAAGTGCAAATACATTACGTCATAGTGGCCATGACATCCATGTTTCAAATACAGCTGAATGTGGCAAAAGTTAAAGATAAAAGTTAAATGTATGTAAAAGTACATACACTTCCCTGGGGTTTTCATCTTCTCCTACAAGCTGCCAGAACACCTACAATATACATGCTGGTATGCTGCCCCTCAGTAGGCTTCAGAAAGCTGGCCATTGAGAAGAAAGTGAGCTTAAAGAGACAGTAACTAAGGCTGCTTCCCAGTAGAACATAAACAATTGTGCAGATGAACCAATGAATACATACAGATCCAGATATTAGTATTTTTAGCTGTCCATTAAAAACATGATGGTACTACAGTTTCTTGGTCATTCTTCTTCAAATACGAGATAGTCATAATTACCAGATGAAGTCTACATTAGAGTATTAGTGATCAGAGCATTTCTTACTTAACTATAAAAATAATACTCAGAAAACGTCGAGGTTTGACTCAAAATTTAGAACAACTTTTTTCAGAGGCCTTGGATTTGCAGAGTGACCGAATGACAGTAAAACAAAGCTTCTCGCTCGACTGGTTTGTGCTTTCTTTCAGCAGACCGAGTGAATACAATACAGCATGTTTTAATCAAAGTGAAATGCCATGCGCCGTGAGAAAACAGAGGGAAAGCAAGAGAATGCAGAAGCTCTAAATCGTCTAGTGGGTACTTAATCCAACAGCACTGAAAGAGGTTGAGGATGCTCATTTATGAGGCTGTGAAAAGCCCATCCCTGCTTGTTTGTGTCTGTCTTTTCTTTCTCCAAGAAAACGGCGAAAACATTTCAAGCCATTATCTTCTCTTTGAAATTTGAGGAAATTATCATGTGTTTGAAAGGAAGGACTCTGGAGTGGTTTTCTGTATGTGGTCTGAGTTGGACAGAGAAGACGTTCCTGTGCATATGGTGCACATACAGTATGCAGATCTGGACCTGATGTATATGACCATGTGGACTATGGCTAGTTTCTTACAATGCCAAGGTGATACATGTGTATACACTGAATAACGATGAATGATAACAATAAATAATTTCACATTTGTTAATGTAGGTTTTCACAACAATTCTCATGATTTTTCAGCACTGAACTCCTTTGTTACTTGCACTTTTAAATACCTACACTTGCTTTTTTTTCTTCAACACTGTATTCTATCAACCCAATTTCCCCACAGAGATTCTGCATTTCTTTTTCCTGGCTCTACATATTGAGCAGTTTTTGAGCATAATGTTGCATGGGAGAGACGTGAAGATGAAGACAGTCTTGCATTAAAGCGATACCACCCATAATTTTATGCTTTTTATCATTTTTTTAAAATTCCCTGATTGTTCTTTCTCTCTAGGAGGACTGCCTTCGTCTGTGAAGTTGTCAGACCGCAGTTCTTCCACATCTACTAAAAAGCTCATTATGAAGCCTGGGCTCATTTAAACTCTGACCTTCGCTCCATTGGGGGCCTGTGGCGCAACCCGACCATTTTCAGAAATAAAACTGTAAGTTATTGCTCATCGAGTTTAAAGACATGGTGGAGCCTATTTGGGCTATGCAAATTGGACAGAAAGGAAAAAGCACAGTTCAAGGGTCGATATTTGCATAAAGGCAAGTAGATAAGACTTGAAAGTAAGCAGATCTCAGAAGTTCGGCTTTTTCTTTGCCTTATTGCATAAAACCATAAAAAATGCTTTTAGGCAAAGACTAAAAATGTAAACACATTAACACCTTTATCTCTGCCTGTATGTACAGAAGAAAGGCGAGCTCAAGAAGACGGTGCACCCAAGCAACCTGTACTTTATATAAAAGATTATCAAAGCGATCTGATCTAACCCATTTCTGGAAGTGTTAGCATTTTGCATACTGCTGTTTTTTGTTTCTTTTTGGGGCAGGCGTGGCCATGTTTGGTAAAGAATGTGCATTGCTAAATCATCCAACGTTAGCAATGTTAGCATGCAATTTAAATAAACTGCACAGAAAATGTAAAAAAAAAAAAAAAACCAATTACGGATTATTCCATTATAAATTCTTCAAAAGTCACCAACATGGCGGAGAGGTCAAAGTACTTGAAAGAGCGGAGCTGAAAGCCTGAAGGTTGTTGCTCGGTTGAATGGGAACAATACCGTGTGGGAAAACTAATCTTTTCAGCTAACTAGAACTGTTGACTTACATACTATATGACTTGTTGAATAATAATCTACATCAAATATTTACCGTTACTGTGATAGTCCTCAGGAGGAAATGACTAAAGTTTTTATATAGTGAAATAAGCACATGTGACAGTTGAAAAACGCCCAAAATCAGCACACTGAGAGAAAAGAGGTCTTTTTAAAACAATGCTTAAATACTAGTATTATGAAATATGGTTATTTGCTCACAATTGAATATAATTTATGTTATTTTGGGTAACTACTAAGACTTGAAATGGGGTTAAATGTTGAGAGGTACCTAAATTTAAAGTAATAAAACCAAATGATGTAATTTTAAAGGGGATTATGCGATGGAGTTGTAGCGCAGGGATTTTTGTGGAGTGACTGCACCTGGAAACACTAGAAACACAGTCCATCTGGAGTGATTTTATGCAACTGTGCACATAGAAGTACTTATGAAGACCATTATGATAATTGGCATACTTTTGTTTGCACTTCCAAAAACTTCTCCTAAATTGCCCCTTCTATCATTTTAGTGTGACTGACAGAGATCAGCAGATTTTTAGTGCTTCTGTTATTACTCTGTCATAGTTCTGTGATAGAACATTTTCATTATCGTAACCATGGTTTTTATTTGCCTAATAAAGGATTCAAATGTGAAATTAACCGTCTTTTGTGACATTTTGGCTCTGCCTAGGTGACTTTTTCAGTGCAGTTTGAGCAAAGACCATCCTAAAACGTTGAATTGCTCTGCTGGAGAGAGCGCTCCTCTTTGTTTCATGAATGCTTCAGGTGTTATGAACTCAAGTCTTTTGTCCATGTCATTTTCTTCTCATTTTCAGTCACTTTGGCCTCACGCCTGTCAGGATGATTGAAAGCATCCCGCCTGGCAGCTCAAGTCAAAACCTTTCTGCTGGATCAGTCACAGAGTGAGATTTTGCACAGAGGAGTTAAAATTACATTTCATATTTCATGTGGCTCTCCCAGAGGAGTGTCAAAATCCTTTACTCTGGGTACAGTGCCATATTTGTGACATTTTACTTAAGCAGTGAGCAGTAAAGGTGGGTATAAATCCTGAGATGATGGAAGAGATGTTTTATCTCTCTTCACACACACACACACACACACACACACACACACACACACACACACACACACACACACACACACACACACACACACACACACACACATTTCGCACCACTGTGTGCAGTAATTTAAATCAATCCTAGTAGATTTTATTGGTTTTAATTGTTCCAATTAGGATATCGTGACTACTAACAGCCAGTAATTGAATACTGTCTTCATACGTTCACCTAACATGAGAAAGATCCCCAAATCAAGCCTGGGAGGACATAGAAATCTTAGGAAAGGTTGTGTCAGGAAGGGTATCTGGTGTAAAGCTCTGTGCCAAATCAAATATGCAGATCCATCTGCTGTGGCAACCCCATGCGAATAATGATGCAGCCAAAGGAAGCTTTTAATTGAATATTGAACATTCTTCTGTGAGGTACAATCATTGATGCTTTTCGTGTTTTTTTTAACATTTATATTGAAATACTCATGCTGTAAGAAGTTTTTTGAGTTTATGCCTGAAAATATGAAACTGTAATAGTGCATGGGATCGTGACATCACCAACACAAGGCATTATTTTAGCGTATAGCAGAATATTATATATTATATTCTGTTCTATGGTTTAAAAGTTATATCGTTGAAATTAAAAACTCAAGAGCAAGCTGCTGTTTTGTAAAATGACAACAACTTTTGGCACTTTCCTGATCGGAAGCATCGAGCTGTGGGAATAAGGAAAAACATTACATTAAACAGCATTTCTGAAAATATTTTGCGCGATTGTTGCATTGTCATATTGTTCATTTAGAATTACAGTCAGTACCATTAATCAGTTATAATGCGATTCAATTCAATTTTATTTATAAAGCGCCAAATCACAACAACAGTCGCCTCAAGGCGCTTTGTATTGTAAGATAGACCCTACAATAATACATACAGTGAAAAACCCAACAATCATATGACCCCCTATGAGCAAGCACTTTGGCGACAGTGGGAAGGAAAAACTCCCTTTTAACAGGAAGAAACCTCCGGCAGAACCAGGCTCAGAGAGGGGCGGGGCCATCTGCTGCGACCTTTTTTCTCAACAAAAGTACTAAAACAGATCATAACTTACAATTTGAACCTTATGTTCTATCCAATGTGATGTGAAATTAGCCAATGAACCAATGAAGTCATCACTGAAGTCATTACTAAGGTCGCAGCTGAGGACATTTTTTCCATAAACCTCTGTAGGGTTGGAAAGTTAAAAGACACCGTAGGCTCCTCAAAACCACTTACTAAAGTCTTTGTTGAAGTATGTAGCAAATTCACCTAAGGGAAAAAGTAAGCAATCCATATCCAAGTGCCCACATTACAGTTATCTGAGTAATCTCTTGGAAGCCAAGAAACATATGTGGTATTTTCAGCCTCTCTGCCTACAGTAAGAGCTGTCTGTGTGTATCGTACTTAGCAGCCAAAACCTGCGTCATGTCAGCCTGATTTAGAGTTCAAATGTTCGTAGATGTTCACGTTTTCTTGTTCTCCTCTGCCAGTCATCCTGTCACAACACAGTCATGAAGAGGCCAAGGAAGTACCCTCTGACTGCCCTGCTGGCTTACAGGATGTCTCAGCGAACAGAGCCAGCGGGTGACCTTGTGCCACAGTGCCATGTGGTGTGGCCTCCTGAGATCACCATTTTCATAATTAGGTGTCAACGAGGATGACGGATGATGTCTCTTCTCCTCCTCAGTTTGGATTCCAAGGTGCAGAGACTTGATAAACAGCACCAGGAGGAAATCAGAAAGCAGAGGAAATGTGGGAGATGTGGGCAGCGTCACTGCATGTTTTTCCATCTCTCTCATTAATAGAGACATCAGCTGTGACGCAAGCGCCGAGGAGTGCCACAGTCCCAGATATTACTGCCAGGACTAGTGTGATCTGCTGATTTCTTTGGGCTTAATGATTCGATTTCCTCTGAAGCATGGGTGTTGATCAACACTCTGAAATGTTATTATGGCTATTTTGTGCCGTGAGCCAGTAAAATTGCATTTATTGACACTTTGAGCGTCAGCTGTAAATCAGGTTACTCCTTTCTGCTCTCCCTCACTGCCTTTCTTTGTTTCACTCTATGATCTCTAAATGTCACCCTATTCTGCATGTTTTCGCTACAGCTGCACATTGCATATAAAGATCTCTGTTAAGACAGGAAGTGAAGTGAGTTTTCACTTTTTCGGTGACAAAGATAAATTGCTGTGTCTAAAGAGAGGGCCTTTTCTACTTGCTGCAAAGGTGAACAACACAAAGAATGATACACTGATACACAAAGATACACTGTTCTTTGCTTCCATCGCATGTTAGCACCAGTACCTCACAGTTGCATCTTATGCTTCAGTGTGTCTGCCATATTGTCCCTGAACAACTCCCTAAAATCACTCAGCGATCACCTTCGGCCTCTCTCTGTTTTTATCACCACTGTTCATTTTAAAGCTCAGCCTAGCATCCTGCCATGTGATTGCATTTGTCCCTAACCATCAGGAACCCTCACGTTAACTTTTATCAAGTGGAAAAAAGTTAGCGTTCATCCTCCCGCTTCACTGTGTTTATGTTATGCTAACTTAACTGTGTCGCTAGCCACCACGTAGCACATCATTATACCAGCTAGCCGAACTTCAGTAACCCTAGAAACGTCACTGCTGCTTAGTTTCTGTCTTCATTTATGTCTGACGTGATAGCAGAGCTGTACGTCTTAATTTTTCATTTCATTTCAGTCAGAACACGGTGCATCATCTAGCGAGCTAACTCCCTGTTAGCGTCTAACTCTGTTAGACTTCATAAATCCTGTTTTCATGGATTCCTGAATGTTAAACGTAATTGTTACACCACCATTGTTACAGCCGTACTGATCATTTTATTAAAGATAAAATAATTTAGACAGTTTGTAACTCTCAGTGATGCCGCAGTGATCTTTTGACTTTGGGACCTTAAGCGGAGTTTGGGCACAGACGCGGCTGATGACGTCAGATTTAAATACCAGATACTTCTACTCTAGTCTAAATTCCATGTTTCTTAGAATTCTACTTTTTGACTTATATACTGTTTGTTACCATATATGTTGATACATTTCAATAAATGGCTGCACCTGTTTTGTGAGCAAAATATAAAAGAAATGAGAGGCACGTGAGACCTTTGCACAGTACTGGAGTTCTTGAGAAATCATTTTTATCTGAAAAAGCGAATAGATCTAACATCACACAGGAGCCTGAGGTAGAGATTCAAATTTCAATCAGTGAAACGATATAGTAGGAAAACCCCAAGGTGGAATCGATTTTATTCTTTTTTTTTAAATAAAAAAATATATTTTCCAAGTTTGATGTGAAATGATATATAGAAAGAGCCCCATTCACCCTACAAATTCAATTCACAGAGCCAGTTCACAATCACAGTAACCTCGAGGCATTTACCCTACCTACAAGCCTGTTAGCCTGGTACCCAGTTTTCTTCAATACATGTAATAATGAGGGATGGGAGTTTAATTTCCAGAACGAGGCGCACATGATGCAGCGCCTTCCTTTGTATTTATTGTTACAACAACGCCATTTCTGTGGTGCTGTGGTATTGTAACACAGAGTTACATTACAGTAAGCACCCTGAGGCGACTGTTGTTGTGATTTGGTGCTATATAAATGAAATTGAATTGAACTGAATAGTGCAAAAAGAAAATAATGGTGACAAAAATCTGCTTATGCATCTGAAAATCTGTGACAGTCGAACGCTGATATCAGTGATTTCAACTTTTTTGTGGTGCTTACTAGTTGAGGGCACTTGTGAATTACAAATTATCATAGCACATGTGGATCATCACATCATTAGAAGACATATAAAATGATTTAGAAAAGTAAATGGCTGTGCTAACATTGTCGACTAAATAGAAAGTTTGATTCCAGCTGTGCTCCAGATACTAATTATGATTTTGGTTGTATTAATGATACTCAAAACGAGTCAAGACGTTATTAAATTACCAACCAATTATTGCTGTATATGGAAACCTGAGGTGTTCACAGTGTGAAATGTGAAGGATCTGGTTGTTTGATGTTAGCTCAGTCTCCCTGGCAGACTTAGAGCTGCACTAGGAATGGTTATGCCGCTGCACTCAGTAATTATTTCATCCAGCCAAGCATTCCTAATTAGAAGATCGACTTGATGCCAGGATAGAGATGAAATTAAATTTAGATTAATAACTAGCACTGAAAAACGTACATTTTGTGTTATAGGCCATATATGCGGCAGGACTGTAACATACAAATGGAGGTTCCTGTGAACAAATTAAGCCAGAGATGATTATACAAACCAAACCCCCAGTGTGCTGCTTGGTGCCACTGTAATAATTAGCAGTGCTGTAATGATCACGTTAACGAAGGTCCTGATGATGACACTCATTAACAGTGATTGAGAAGATATTCCCTTTATGTGGTGCAGCTACTTGGGATATTTGCAACAGCCCATCACCAGTATTGATTTATTTGGTGCTGCTCATTAATTTTTCTTCAGGGTTGCTAATGTTAAGCCAACAGGTTTCTTAATGTTACTTCATCTGTACTGACTGAGCCTTACTGCGCCCAGTGTCTATTACATTAAAAATGCACTGGATCTGACCAATCAGATGAATCTGTTATGACTTCCTATCAGGTGGGTTTGTGTGACTGTACTGTAGCCTGTAGCAAACATAGATATTAAACAAGCACACAGAGCAGAAAAGAGGATTTGTATCTGGAAATGCTTTTCAATGTTATACAAATACTAGTACTATATGTTCAGGCATTTTCCTCATAATATAGCATCTCTTAAAATAATTGCTATAAGGTAAACTAATCTAACAAAACTAACATTTGCTGTAATCATGTCATATTTCTTTGGTAACGAACCAATGTGATGCATTACATGCATTAAAATCAGAAATTACATTCAATTTACAACAATGCACTGATTGCATTACAAAGGTTCTTCAGTTATCTGCAGGATGGGATCGTAAGAACAAAACAAAATATCAAATGCCTTTTTTCCCTGCACACTTACAATTAGCTGATTTCAGAGGAAAATGATGAATTAGTCTACTTTTGAATAGTAGAAATATAAGTATTAGTTTTGTTTCCATAGTGCAAAAGAACAAGACATAGACGGCATGCTAACACAAAGCTAGCCAAAAACACAGCGTGACAATGAAGTCAAGTACACACCTACTCCTGCCCAGCAGCCGGAGTCTGATCTTCTACAGGTAAACTAAGACAGTGATGAGCAGTCAGGCCTCTGGCTTTGTAGGATCTATTTCTACTTGGACATGTTTCTACAATCTAAATGTTGTGGTGACTGGTTTGAAGTCTTTTTGGACTTGTTGGAAACATCAGGGATTCTGATCGAATAGGGATATTAGGGTAGGACTTTTGGGTTGTGGGACCATAGCCTAAGGTTTATACGGTTAACTGACTGAGAATTTACAAAGTCATTCAAAAGTGAGATAGTGAGTAGCGTATCAAATGAACATTTTCCAGGGAGTGATAAAATCATGTAATGCTCAGCTTTGATGAAAAAAACTAATTTGTAATACATTTTATTTTTGAGCAAAGACTAAAACCGCTAGCTAGTTAGCCAGATCTCGCACAAACACGATGGTGATGTAAGCACATGGCCACAATAGCTTTATGTTTTATGTTTCATTGTTTAGACTGTGTCATGTCAGTCAATAAAAAAACTGAAATGTAAATAGTATTCTCAACTATTAGTTAATAGGCTTACTCCACTATAGTGTTTCCTGGCATTCGGGAGCTTGTAGCATTGCTAAATCGCTAAAATAAGTTTGCTATGTTCATTTAAAATACATTTATAGGCATTCTATTTTTGTCTCACAAATGCTTAAATTAGGTTTCTGATAGAATTTATATTTGCTACAGAGAAATCTTGAATAGAAATGCTTGGTGTTTTATTAAGTCCTGTCCAAAAGTGGTTCACTCGCTATTTATTTCAAGGTTAAAATGAGCTTAGCTCCGTAGCTAGTGACTTTCAGCACCAAATTCCCACCAAATTAGCAGCAAATTATTAAGTTGTGGAATTTCATTCACGTTCCATTGACATATGTTGATGCGTTGCAGTGTTCTTGTGGGTTCAGTCTTTAACTTCTTCACGGTCAGTGCGCACAAATTTAAAGCAGTCAACCTTGGCACATTTTGACTCGCTATTCAGTGAGTTTTATTTAAAGCGAATGACACCACTGGTGTGATTAGACAAATACAGTTTACCTTCTGACATGTTACAATGCTTTGCTGTTAATATTCTAAAGCTATCCATTTTAATGCTGAACATTCTTCTTATAATTACAACAGTTTGAGGCCATGATAATATAGTCTCAAACTACACCAAGTTTTGCCAGATTACCTCTGCAGAATATATGTTTTATAAAATTATAAAATTGCTATAAACATGCAAAGAACATTCAGCTTAGTTATAGGCTGCAGTTTTAATTAGATAGAAAATTAATTATATTTCTAACTCAAAGAGTGACTTTGCAGTGAAATCCTACCTTAAGAGCATTAAGTACTTTTTATCTTTCTCTTTTCTTCTGTTCCACAGTACAGCACTTGAATCCATTTTCCTTAAGAGGACAACTTCAAAGTGCTTCTGAAGCTGCTTATGCTACATGTGTGAATCCTTTTTTTGTATGAAGCAGCAAAGTGTTCATGTGACAAAACTGTCATGCTTAAGAAAACTGATGTGAGTGGGCTGAGCTTGTTTACATTTTTTGAGGGTTCGCCGGATTTAAGATGCAAGCTTGAAACATCAATCACAGACGTACATTTCTCTAAAGGACAACCCCCATCTGCTGGGCAGGGTCTCATGGTTAAAGTGCAATTCTCTTGAACCAGCGTCTTGAACCAACACAGAAAAGAGACGAACTGTGCCATGCCAAAGATGAGACATAATACTGACACTTCCCTCTGGTGCAGGAAATAAACGCACAACGCTTGCCAAGTTCAGCAAGCTGTTGGTCCTGGCTTGAACATAGCCAGGACAGACAACACACAAGCCAAATGGGGAAGGTGAAGTCCAATCTTATTACACCCATAAGACAGGCCAAGTGATTACTTTCTGCAGTTAAACTCCAATGCAGTGCCAATCCCATCAGCAAGAAGAAAGCTGCTGGGAGAGGAGATCCTCAGAGGTTGGCATGTGAGAAGATTGTGTCTTGTTTTGAGGTAATGACATGGAAAATTAAACTACGTATGTGTACAGGTATGTATGGATTTACATGCAAGCTTCTTTCTGACAACATAGCTTCGCATTGTATCTCTAAATGTAAACACCCTTGATGGTTTGTCATATCCTCAAACAAACCAGCCAATCTGTGTGTTTTTATGAGAAATATGTTCAAGTTTTTGATGTACAGACCGCTCTTTTCACTTCAGTTACCTAGCAACTAAATGACACGTCACAAAAATAAAAACATGAGGCCTGAGCAGGGAGAAAAACTTCGGAGAACAGAAGGACGTCACAGCGATTGTTCACAATAAATCTGTCTCCTCGAGGCCGACATATATTCAAGGTGGGAGTGTCGACCTCAAGGCTTTCCTCCCACGTTACACCATTAGCGCATCCTTCCTTGGCGATACGAGTCATTAAAGCCACCCGTGCTCTGGGTTAAAGGACAAGAATGACAACTGGGTTGTTAGAAATTAATTTGGGCATCTACCAGTGTCATTTATCAGCCTGCATGTCGCATCACCATCATTACTGACTGACATTGGCTCGAAAAGTTCATTCGATTAGCTTAAGTGAAGGAAAAGTTGCCTGACAAGTGCTTGCTCGTTAGCTTTATTTCTTTCACGCTGCGCCATAAGCGAACTTGAGAGAAAGCTTGAACTTTTCTGATCGATGTTTTGGTCTTTTCGTTGGAGGCTTCATTTCAAGGGTGACCTTTCACTATGCCACATCCTGTCTTCCATCGATATCAGAGTGAGGGTAGCTAAAGGGCTCATTATATCTGAATTACTCTCTTGACACAGTGAATGTTATAGCACCTTTTGTGTGCACTACGGTTGATGTGTGAACTGAACAGAATAGACCTAATAATAGTTGATTTGAAGGCTTCATAGTTCACGTGGGTTTTCTTTACAACATGGGTCCATTGGTTGAGATTTAGTACCTACACAGGCTCCAAGAATGCTCAAACGCTGCACTGAGTCAGCAGTGTGATATTATTATTGCAACACATTTTTGTAGAATATGAAATGAAATATTGAAGTGACCCCTTTATGACATTTCTGTAACTATATGCTCTTTAGGTCCTAAATGCATGGATCCTGTAATTTATTGAAAAGAAAATCATACTAGAGTTTAGCCTGCTGGTCAAAGCTATTTCTATTTCCTTTTCCTGGAGCTTGTGTTGCATGCCAACACAGGCATGGATAGGTCATCAGTAATACCTAGTAGAGCGTTGAAGGGAAGACAAATGAACTGCCTGTGTCGCTACAGCAGGAGGGGGGGTTATGGGCTGGGTGCAACACAGAAGCAGTGTACATTTACTAGAAGCTGAGCTGCTGACTTCCATCACTAAACACTGTGGCTGAACAGCAGCCGTGACAAATGATGCAGGAATTGGCATGCCAATAGCATACAAGAAACAAGCTTATTCACCTGGAGCTTGTGGGACTGGGAAAAGATGCTGTTGGCTGGAATTACAAATGAGATGACAGCAGTGTGGCGCTCTCCAACCTTATAGGCAACTGCTGAGATATCTACAAGATTGTTTTAGCTGTTGTGGTTTCAGAGGACAAAGGAATGTTGTTGAGGCTTGTGGGGCATTTTACAAGCTTTCTTACAAAAGATTGAAAATACAGCGTCAGGCTTCAGAGATGACATAGCGGACCAAACTTCAAGTCCTAGAGGGCCTCTTACATGATCTTTCCTCCCTGAAATTCCATTTAAACTCATCTAAGTAGGAAACCAATTTGGAAGACGGTGTAATTGTGACTGGACTGCATTTTCTGTTAACATGATGGGGACATGTTTCAACTGGCAAGTTCAAATTCATTTACAAATATCACGTTTTCTGATCTGGAAATTTTAATTTAAATAAAAATGAGATCTTCTTCTGATTGCTTTTGCTCCCAAAACCAAGCTTGGATGGTGGATGCCAGCTCCGGTGTTTATGGAAGCCTACGTCACAGCGGACTACACCCAATACATGGGATTCTTGTCCTTGTAGCAATGTTGTAGCACACACACAAACACACAAACACACACACACACACTCACGCATGCACACGCACACGCACACACGTGTGTATTTTTATCCTGGTGGGGACATCTCATTGACATAATGCTTTTCCTAGCCACTTACCCTAACCATCAAAAATTAATAGCTAACCCTGACCCTTACCCTAAACCTAACCATAACCTAATTGTAACCCTGACACTAAAACCACATTTTCTCAAAAATGCCTTCAGTAATGCCTGGGGTTTTGGTCCCCACGAGAATAGTAAACTTCCAATTTTTGGTCTCAGTGAAGATGTATATCCCGTCCACACACACACTTTTTGCCCCTTTTATAGCTGGTACATCAAATTAAATAAACAAGCAAATACAGTAAATATTAAACTTGCAGCAGATTGACTGGGTGTTCACAATGTATGTTACACCAGCCCCAAAACCTCATCCAAACTGTGACACACAGTGGAGGGAGCATCATAGCTTGGGCTGCTTTGCTGCCTCAGCGCTTGGATGGCTCGCATTTACAGTGGAGTTAATTTTTTAATAATTTTATTTTGCAGGAGAATGGTGAAGCACTCCTTAGAAGAAGGTGTGTGATGCAACAAAATGCAAAGCACACAAGTGAATCAGCAGCAGTGTAAGTTATACCGGTTTCGTCAGCACCTGCAGGTCACGAAAAAGCTTGTGGCTGTTAAAGGAGACTCTTTTTAGAGTTTGCTTCCTTTTTTAAGCTGGCACTATGAGTTATTACTAAATATGCTATGTAAAGAAAACTGCTACCGGTTTAGTTAGAGACTGTATTTTCTGGAACTGTGCTGTATACCACCGCTGAAATAGCAAAAGGCCTTAAATTGTATAGTCTCATGCATGCTGTGACTCACTGGGTTATGGAAATGTAATAATACTGTGTCTTATGATGTTTTACACCAAGATATTGGTAGAAGGTAGTTGACTCTTTTTGGTTGGGAGGGGCCTCTGTAAATCAGCTTAACCCAGAATATCCAGGAGATTCTCGGTGGTGAACTTTAAAGGATGGGTGATCACCGTCGATTGTACTCAATAGGCAAACAGAGGCTGTGCTTGGTCTATAATAACATGTTATGTGTGCAGGTATTATCCAGTGAATGTCAGGAACCAAGGTTTCCTTGCAGAAGAATTACTTATAACGTGGTGATCAATGTTCCTCAGTTTAACTGTCAGTTTTGGCGGGTTTTTAGCTTATAGTTGATTTTTTATGAAGATCAGACCACATTTTATTTTAGTTCAGTTACATTTTTATTTATACAGTGCTACATCAGCTACCTTAATACTGTAAGGTAAAGAAATACAAAAATAGAGGGAAAACAATCAGATGATCCCATATGAGCAAACACTTGGCAACAGTGGGAAGGAAAAACTCCCTTTTAGCAGGAAGAAGCCTCTGGCAGAATCAAGAATAGGGAGGGGCAACCATCTGTTGCAGCTTGATGAGGGTGAGGGGAACAGTACAAAGACACGCTGTAGGAGAAAGACAGAAACGCTGATACCTGCACAGGCTGAACTCCTGAAACTCCTGAGCCAACTATATTCTCAGTGATGAGCAGCTAACTTTGTCTGATTTTATCACTTCAGTTAGGAACCTGTAATGGCGAAAGCTTCAAAAGCCTAAAACATGTTTTACTGTCATGGTACAGAAAAAAATCTCTTGAATGGACCCAATGAACCCAGTGCAAGTAATTTTAAAAGATATTTAATTCAAACTTGTAGTTCAACATGAAAGTGAGGAGGAAAACTGGGAAACTCGACAGCATATTTCAGAATCCGGAGCAGAGTGGTTTCTTTTTTTTTTAATCTCCAGGTGGTTTTAGGAGGCTTTTTCACTGCCCGAAGCAGCTCTGCCCACTCTGGGCTCTCAGATTAAACTACGTACCATGGTGGGCCCGACTTATATCTTCTAAGTTCCTTGGGTCGTTGTATTCGAACTCCTGTTTCTCGTCTTTCACACAGAATGTGAGACCCACACTCTGCGCCTGTCATCTCTTCCCCTTCCCAACTCTTTCTGTACTGGAACACAGCCCACCCCTGATGCATTACCTCTGGGATCACAAGTAAGACAAGCCCATTCATCCACTGTGGCCCTTTAACTCTCCATCAATTCAAACTAACATTGTGTTTCCCTCTTCATAGACTCTCCCAGTTCTCCAGCGTTGTATCAGTCTCCAGCCTTCTGTGTTCATCTACAGTTTGCAAATAAACACATTAATCTCACACGGTATTGTCTGAGTCAGCTTTTTGATCCCAAAAAGGTGTAAACATGCCAAAATCCAAAGGAGCATAAGAGTAACTAAAAGTAGGGAGGCAGAACTACAGTAAACAGAATGGGAACAAGGCAAATACACACCAGGTACAGAGGAGTGAATAGGAATAGGCAAACTCCAACATAAAGAAAGGCGGGAAAAAGAATAAAGGAGGCACTTTTTAAAAAAAGGGACAAATAAAACAAAACCAGAAAGACGCAGTGAGATAAAGAGGGCGAGATCACAGGGGGCACGGAAACGGGGAAAACTCTTCAAAAACACAAAGGAAGTGAAGAACTAAGGATTTATAACTAAAACCACAGAACTTCACAAAGATACATTTTAGTTTTCAGAATACTTTGCTTTAGAATATCGAAAAGGAAAGTGAACATTCATTACCACAGCAAACAGCACAAACGCTACGTCCTACATCCTTACCTGGACGATTGAGCATGCATCAGGACAGCAAACGGCACAGATTTCATTGACATTCCGAAAACACAGCATATTTTGCTTTGCGCTCCGACTGTGTAAAATATTTAAAAAGCCTGCGTGGACTTCTGCACCGCCTGAGAAAAAAACAAATATGTTTCTGTTTTGACGCAGGGCAAGATTCACATCTCTGAAGGATAACTTGGAAAAAAAACATAAAGCGTACTTTCTGCTTCAAGACGACAGAATAAAGTTACGGCCTGGCGAGTTGCTATGGCGATGATACCCCAGCATTCAGGCTCGCCTTCATCTTCGTCCGTGAAATGTGAGTTTGAACTTCCTGGGGGCTTCTTGTTCCCCGTGGACTTTGATTCATACCAGCCTGCGTTCGCTTGGGAAGCTGACTCGCGATTGTTTGTTGCTATTTTATTATTCATCGCTCTTTTTCATGTTTTGAGTGCTGAATACTTATTCATAGTTCAGCTCTCCTGTGCTTGAGATGACAACGTGATTCAAAACGTTCACGCAGAACGATTAATGCTTAGGATTTGTGTATTTTAATCCAGGAAACAGAATGCAGTAATCATCTCTTTTGTGTTTATTTTTGTGGGATAATTAACACTGTGTGTCAAATGTGTCACTATAATTACACCAATTTCACTGCAGATGCAGTGAAAGACATCAACAATCACATATATACCTCTTATACAGTTTTTGTGTCCCCTGCAGGACTCAAACGTGGCAGCGTTTCAGTCTGCAGATCGTTTCTGCAAACATTCATCACATGCACACATCATAATAAGAGCTTAATTTATGATTTCATCACCTCTTTTCTGCGCTTTCTCTCTACCTCAACACTTCAGTCTGGTGGAATCCTTTTATTACCCTGAAGACATTACAGTGGCTTCACATGCTCCCTCAGAAGACGTTAAGAAGCATTTTAAAAAGAAATCTGGTCTCATTATCCTGTAAGTCAACCTCTGAGGAGGAAGTGCAACCTTACAAAACATGTATAAAACAGCAGACATGAAATGGAACAGAAGATGGCAGATTTTGTTTTTCTTTTTTCATATCTCACATTAAGACTCGAGTGCAGAACTTGTAGGTGAAAAAAATCATATTTCATTTGGCGCTCTGAGGTGAAGCCGTGGAAAAATCGCTCTTCGCAATTATGAATTATTCTGCTAAAGGAACAAAATGAAAAAACTCCAGCAGAGGCGTGTTTTACTCGCAGCCATCTTCCAGGAAGGCATTATAAATAATTGAGAACGTAATTTACTTATGGTTGCTTCACCAGTGTTTGCTGCTGGCTGGAAACAGTAACTTTTCAAGAATGGAGAGAAGCAGCTTTTTAGGTAAGGTCAAGGTGTGCAGAGTTCCCTCCGAGCAAGTAAATCCTTCAATTAAAGGAAAAATGTTAAAATCACTCTAATGAGAGGTTAACTAAGAGCAAATGATAATGAGCTGCTTAAAAGGCAAATAATCTGTCAGGTTTAAT
Source organism: Pelvicachromis taeniatus (assembly GCA_015108175.1). Lineage (NCBI taxonomy): Eukaryota > Metazoa > Chordata > Actinopteri > Cichliformes > Cichlidae > Pelvicachromis > Pelvicachromis taeniatus. The sequence goes on from VURO01035626.1 coordinate 51,426, forward strand.
TACTTGTTGCTTGAAGAAACTATTAAATGAGCAGCTGTGATTTGAAAAGTCTCAAAGCAAAAAAGATTTGTCGCAAGCATGAAGGTACGCTTGCATCGCCAGGAAAGAGACATCTGTGGACACCACAGCCTTCGGTTTAGAGAACGACTCGGGGTCGCTGTGGCTCCCAAACAAGTGGTTGGTGGTTCAATCCCTTGCTGTTCCAGTCTGCATGCTAAAGTGCAAGATACTGAACTACAGGTTTCTCTGCGATGCGATCATCAGAGTGTGAAAAAATGCCCAAGTAGAAAAAGTGCTACATAAGAACTTCTCCCGTGTCTTGAGATGATCAAAATTAGTTCCATGGCTTGTCTGCAGAACTAAATACACAAATGAGGACCTGATTTTTTTTTTTTTTTTTAAAGTCCTACTGTGCAGCCTAAGACACCTGATGGGATTTTCGTTGACAGAGATAGAGATGAGAAAAACACTGTTGCATTTCAGTTTTTGTTTGCATCAGGTGTTATTCTGTGGATGTGGTCAGGACTACATTTTTCACCCACGCGGGGCGTTTTTACCTTGGAGTCTTTATTGGTAGCCTAGTCATGGTTTGGGCTTGGCCTGAGTTCCTCTGTGGCCTCTCAGTTTTTTCCCCCTGCAGCCGGATATGAGCCCAGTGGTGGAACCTTCCCTGTTCACGCTTCTTGCTTGTCATGCTTGTAGACCACTCACCTGATGATCAGTGGCTTAATGTTTGTTTCATTGAACATTCATACTTGCAGAGCAAAAGCTTGCGCTGGAAATTCTAGGAAATACACTTAGGTCGCTCTCCAAGAAAAGGGCATCATTATAAATAACAATTTGTTCTCAGTGACTTGCCTGGTTAAAGAAAATAGATGAGGTGACTGAATTTAACCCCAGCAGAGGTTACTTGTGTGAAAAGCTCCAAATCACAACGCTCAGTGCAGGAATTTAATGCCTTCACAACAAGAGCCAACTCAGTGAATATCACTGTTTTAACAAATTAACAGCTCTATAAGCCATGTGAGAGCACAATAAGCCACAAAAACCATAAAATCATGAACCTCAGTGTGTTGTGCAAGAGCACTTTTCAAGTACTGTCCAAAGTACATTGTGACAGAGAGAGACACAAAGCATGTGAGAGAGAGAGAGAGAGAGCAGTAGCAACCTGTTGTGCTTAGTATGCGAATACTGTTACAGGCCCACAAAGTCCACATTAAGATGTCGGTGGCATGTTTGTCAGTATGGCGATCGAGGTGTGCCTCTAGCTGTATTTGTACAGCAAATATTTATTTAAACAAATATTAGAACATTTGCATTCTGGGATGATGAACTTGAACAGCAGAGTTTACAGTAAAAGGAAGAAAAATCCTACAAGACGCTCAAGCAGCGGCTACATTTGACAGGTTTTAGGCCTCGAGCCTAGAGACGGGTCCTTGATTATCTGGAAACCAAAACTCATTGGGGACGAGCCGACATTTCCCAGCTCTTTGGTGAGTGGTCACTGGGGTTGAATCACAGTCACTCTGAATGTAATTGCTAAAGCCCAGTCAGGCAGAACTAGAGACCGGTCAGTGACCTCCCTGGAGCAACAGGTCACCAGCAAACAAACTCCCCCAACCCGATGGTGCAACTTTTACTTTGAAAGCAAGAACAAAATGCTGCTTCATCTCCAACTGACTGGTGGGGAATATTTAATTTGTTATGGGTTTGTTAGCCCTTTAGAGTCATTGAACTCACATGTGAGTCACGACCCACCCAGCCATCATGTGATTCTTACTGTCGTTGAGGTCCCATGTGAGTTGTTGACCTACTCGGTCATTGTGTTAGTCATTAGGGTTGCATGAGTCAAGGTGTTGATGGATGGTAAGCTGTCTCGGGAAGGATGCTTAGTGACAGTTGTTCCGGCTTGAGGTAGATGTCTTCTATCACTCTTTCTTCGAATCAGCACTTTTCTCTGACCTGTTTGTGTCCATTATTGTACTCAAATGAACGTCCTTTGTCCCTGAGATGTAAATGGACTGATCTGAAGAGCTGGCCGTGCCATGCTACATGAGGAGTTGTTATCATAACTTTAACTAATACACATTACTATTAGATAAAACAGTTGATATGTACATTTGGCATACAGGAGAACATATATTAACATATGTTAATTTACTATATGCTAAAGCATATAGTTAGGGCTGGATCAGGTGACCCTGAATCCTCCCTTAGTTATGCTGCGATAGGTTCAGACTGCTGGGGGACCCCCTTGATGCATTGAGTTTTTCCTTTTCAGTCACCTTTCTCATTCACCATGTGTTAATAGATCTCCCTGCATTCAACCATACTTGTTATTAATCTCTGTCTCTCTTCCACAGCATGTCTCTATCCTGTCGTCCTTCTTTCACCCCAACCGGTCATAGCAGATGGCCCCGCCCCTCCCTGAGCCTGGTTCTGCCGGAGGTTTCTTCCTGTTAAAAGGGAGTTTTTCCTTTCCACTGTCGCCAAAGTGCTTGCTCATAGGGGGTCATATGATTGTTGGGTTTTTCACTGTATGTATTATTGTAGGGTCTACCTTATAATGTAAAGCACCTTGAGGCCACTGT
>VURO01035633.1:0-10186 GCA_015108175.1 Pelvicachromis taeniatus
CGTGTCCGTTTCCCCTCTTCCAGCAGATCTGAAGGGTGCTGAACGCACTTCTGACATTTAGCCGTTTTTTTAGCCGGGTTTTTGCCAGGAAGTAGAGCCCCTACGTCACCACGTCCGTGCGGCGCTACGTCACCACGTCCGTGCGGCGCTACGTCACCACGTCCGTGCGTCTATGATGGTGCGTTCAAGGCCGCTCGAAATTGCGACACTTTGACGAGGGCCATTGGTTTGAATAGGGAAAAAAACGATCATAAAAACGTATTTATCTCGAAAAGTATCCCAGTACAAATTACCAAAAGATATAGCGGCCGTGAGCGGATATAGCACGATGTTTTAGACCTTGAATGGTGACAATAGGACGTGAACTGTGACCCAGGTTGCGTGACGAAAAACGGGGCAACTAGTTAGGATAATAAAGAATAAAGAATTCCATGGATCTGTGGATCTCAATTGGTTGATGCTGTCTCCCACAGCATCCACCCAATAAGGATCAAATGGAAACAGGGAGGAGGCCCCGGGACAGACCCAGGACATGCTGGAGAGATTATCTCTCTTGGCTGGCCTTGGTGTTCCCTTGGACAAGCTGGAGGAGGTACCGGATAGGGAGGTCTGGCTTACCAGGCCCGGATAAGTGGAAGAAGATGGATGGATGGATGGATGGATGGATGGATGGATGGATGGATGGATGGATGGCTACTGGCTCCTCCCAGAATCCCCAAAGATTGCAGCTTCCACAATTTTTTACAGTGATGTCTTTTTATTAATGGCTGGATATGGATATGTTAGGTTCATTGGTGGTTTTAAACTGGCAGCAAGTGTAAATGTGTCTCACTATGTTAGCCCTGACCTTTCCAGGGTCTGCCTCACCTTTCACTTGAAAGCTAAGATCGACTTCAGTCCCTCTGCGAGCCTGGAATAAATACACACACAGAATACAACATTTTCCACTTTTAAAAATGTCCCTCCCTTTAATTTACCATCCTCACATGACTCCAGTATCAGCTGAGCTAGCCTTTCACATTAAAGCTAGAATATCCTGATTAAGGGGATACTTGCTGATATCACTTTTATTTTTTTAATTTTTATTTCTTTTGGCTCATAGCTCTTTCTTTAAGTAGGTCAGAATGTGTTATCTTTGGGATTTTTTGTGTTGATTCAGCTAAAGAAATAAGAAGTAATCCCTCCCTCTGTGCTCTTTCATAATAGCACTGAGGGAGGGATTTGAGAAAAAACTATATATTTGGCCAACATTTTCAAGGCAGTGGGATGACAGATTCTGCCTCTAGCTTTCTGTTACAGTGTTTCTGTGTAGTGAGCAACACAAGAACAGCAGCAGGAACCATGAAGTTCAATGCTTTTGTTTGCATTCTGCTCTTCCTCTGCATGTACCTGAGTCTGGCACAAGGTAAGTGAAACACAATAGTTTCAACTCACTACTTTCACATTTTGTTTTTAAGAGAATTCACAGAAGTGTAACCATGAAGCTCTTTACGGTATCTCAAAAGCATTTTCTGGACAAAGTGAATTACTGAAAATATGAACTCATCTTTTGGTGGACCTGAGTGCTTATTTTGACGCCCTGTCTTGGTTTAACCACAGCTCCTGAAGCCACCTCGCTTTGAAACTTTGAGATTCTGTTCAAAGCCGCTTATCACAACTCTTAAATTTGCACGTGTATCCAGTCATCTTGCTTTTATAGATCACTTAAATGTGACAATCTGCAAAATTTTAAAAAGTACATAAGGACAGCTAAAACAGAATTATTTGATAAAGTACTGTATGTTTTTGTCTGAAACTATTGTTTCTTTGATGCAGCTGCAACATTCAGGGGACGCAGACATTAATCATGAACCTGTAATGTGGGAATGATTTTGAAATGGGCCATTCTGAATAAGTCGTTTTATTGCTCAGGTGCTTGTTTAATCAAATACTATTGATACCTTTATACTGTAGTATTACTATTTTGACTAAAGTAAAGATTCTGAAGTGACCCAAATACTTCTTTCACTAACACAGAAGAGCAATTTTTACCGCAGCTCCACTTTTCATGTAAAATCAGCCCTTTCACGCTCGAGCGCTTTCACTTTTTTTCTGTGCATGCTGTGAAATTAGTGGCAGCCGCTGCCAAGTGCAACAGGTCTACACACATCATGTTATCTCAGTATTTGTGTAAACTGGCTTTGTTCAGAGGAATTCTCAATCAGCAGCATCAGTGCAGGCAGAGATGATGTGGTGAAGGTGAAGTCGGCTAAAACCAAGGAGAGCGGTGAGCGATGGAGCGAGAGAAATGTGCTGAAGCCAAACACACTGTCTTTGTTCCTGAAACAGATCTGTGGGCCTCTTAGTAAGGACAGACGTTCAGGTCTATTCAAAACAGTCAAATGAATAGTTTCTTCATCGATTGTGCAAGTAGGTTTTGAATCTTAGAGATGTGTAATCTCAATACCAAAGAGGTAACTTACTTTTACCAATACGCTTTGTGACAACACACACAAACACACAGCAGTGAGATTCTCAAGTGGGCTGGTTTATTTCATCATGATTCTCTTTAACTTTCTCTCCAGGCTCGTATGCCAACTGCTGCCTCAGCTATGTTAATGAGATAAAAAAGAAGAGATACATCGTCAGTTACACTATGCAGGAAACAGATGGAGACTGCAACATCAGAGCTGTTTTGTGAGTATCAACTGTGAAGTCCGTCGTTTTTGGCACATTTTGTTTCCCACACTGTCAAATTCCATCATAATGAATTGGCACAGGCAGAGGAAGCGACTGATCCACATTTATCCACAGATTTTTAATAATGATACTCATATGTGTAGGTTTAAATTGAAGAAGAGGGAAAAACACGTGTGTGCCAATCCAAAGGATGATTGGGTCCAGGCAGTGATAAAGAGGCTGGACGTAAGACGTTGCACAACATGCTCTGAAAATGGTTTACACTTTCAAAGGTTATGTACATGAATCATCATAAATCCTGCCTCTTTACAGACCGATAAGCAAGAAAAAGAAGAACAGAGAGGACAGCGGACGCGTTAACGGACTGTCAGACATCATATATCATCTTTAGCCGTGTGCACAGTTCACTAATACAGAGAACGCTGTGGCCTAATCCTTTTTAAGGCTGCACCATAAATAATTGTCAGAAAAATGTATATGATTTTTTTTTATATAGGTTTGTTGGGGTGCAAGAAAAATGACACTGATGTAAGTCTCAAAGATTCATATATCAGATAAGATACATTTGACATTAAAGGGTTAATGCTAGAACCAATGTAGGAAAAATGAATGTATATAAAACATATATGAAACTGTACTATTCAGCTTTGAATCGTGAGTGAGTGCAAAGTGTATGTCTGAGAGAAACATGTAGAAACCACTGTAAGGATAAGTTGAGCTTTCTTTTATTATTATACACACAACATTGCTCATTTTTGTATCAGCACTAGAATTGTACTTTGTGTTTTTCTATTTCCAATAAAAAGCAAATCTATACAAAACCTCTGGTTTCTATAAAAGTTTATAATTAATCAGAAAAGCCTGGAGTTGTTTTAAACGTCTTAACCCAGTTCTGGTGTTTTCTAGAAGGTCCCGATGAAATAAAGCAACTCTGCCTTTGATCCAGTGATCTCTGACACATTCTTTTGGCCTCATCTTGAGCTGTTAATTGACTGTGTGCTACAACTGTAAAATATATTAAACAAGGTATTTGTTCTGCTGTGCACTTAATCCAACATTCACTCACTTGATGAAAGCATTCAGAGTTGAACTAAAAGTGAATGTGTTGCCTCAACCAATGAATCCAGTCGGGATTAAAGGACAGGTTCAACATATTTGACATCTGTTTTAAAGCAACAGCCATTATAAATGGAGTACTATGTACTAACATATCACTCACAGTAGCCATCCATCCTCTGCCCCCACAACCCTTTTCACAATCACAGGAGCTTATCCCAGCTGTTTTAGGATGAGGGGCAGGGTACAGGTTGCCAGTCTGTATACAGACAACCATGCGCACTCACAGTCACAGTTGAACCAATCCCCACTAACTGCATGTCTTTGGACTGTGGGAGGAAGTGGGAGAATCCATGCAAGAACATGGGAGAACATGCAATCTCCACACAGAAAGACCCCGGGCCTGATGGTGGAATAGAATTGACCTTCTTGCTGTGCAACAGTGCTAACCACCGTGGTGCCCATTACGCACAGTACTCCCATGAAAAAGCATTTATTATGTTTCATATTACATCCCTACATACATATCACATTTTCCACATAATGTGGCATATGTATTTCGGAAACGTTTGATCTGCTGGGATTTTCCCACATGACCATCTCTGGAGTGTGATACCTTGTTGATGTCAGAAGTCAGAGGAGAATGGCCAGACTGCTCCAAAGGCAACAGAATCTCAAATAACGACACACTACAGCCAATTTATGCAGAAGAGGCTTGTTAAATGCACCACACTTGGAACTTTAAAGCAGATGAGCTGCAGCAGCAGCAGAAGACCACACTGGGTGCAGCTGGGTATCCTGCCAGCTAAGGACAGGAAACTGAGGCTTCACACAGTCTCACAAAAATTGGACATCAGTAGACTGAGAAAACATTGTGGGGTCAGAATGTGGCGTAAAAAACGTGACAGCATGGATCCATGCTTTCTAGTATCCAGAAATCATGATGGTGGTGGGGATACAATGGTGTAGGGGGTATTTTCTTTCACTTTGGGCTACTTAATGGTGACTTATGTGACATAAGTTACCATACTTGAATTGTTGTTACTAACCATGTCCATCCCTTTATCGCTACAGCGTACACATCCTCTGATGTCTACTTCCAGCAGGATAACACGCCGTGTCACAAAGCTCCGATTATACCAAATAGGTTTCTAGAACAATGGCCTCCACAGTCATCAGATTCCAGTCCAATAGAGCACCTTGAGGATCTACTAAAACAAAAGACACACATCATGGATGGGCAGCCAACAACTCTCCACCAACTGTGCGATACCCAGAATGTCTGAGGAATGTTTCCAGCACCTTGTTGAGTCTGTGCCATCGCCAAATGTGTGCCAAATGAGCACTGCACCGCCTGCGAAATCTGAAGGTTCACACGTTCATCCCCTCACACATCACATTATCACTTATTTATCGGAACATAACAGATGTACTGTGAAAAGCCCTCAGACGTCAGCAGCAACCACAGGGTATACTGGTAGTCTAAGGGCAAAGACACGGACTATCAAAACAACATGTCACTGATTGATATTGCAGCCAAGAACCTTTTCATCAGCTTCGTAATCCTCCCAAGCCCGCACCCTTAACTGGCTGTTTTTTAAATGTTCAAAAGAATGTGTGCTGCAGTGTGTGTGCAGCCATGTTTTATATAGATTTACAACAAAACAGGACAAAGTTCTGATCATTACGCTACTACAATAGGCAGCAGCATTTCTCTCCAAATCCATAATACTGCCCTCTAAAGTTACTTTGCACACTAGCTTCACCAACTAAAGTGAGTGTGTGAGCAGCAAGACACTAGTTGCTGGCCCTTTTGTTTGTGGTCTAATCTCAGGGATTACATTTCAGCTGATTTAGGTATACTGATGTGGGTGGTGAGGTTTTTGGCTCAGGGGAAGCTGTTGGTTTCCCAATGTTTATTGCAATGAGAACATTATTCATTGCATCCTTGAACAGTTTAATGAATAATTGCGCTGAAACTCGTGAGGATTCAAACGTTCTCAAGTGGAAATGATAACAGAGACTCTTCTAACAGTGATATTGAGCAAGAGCAGGATTCCTAAACAATCGGCAAGTTAAAACGTATTCTTGGCGCTTATTCAGACCTTAATAACCCCTCTTTTTGTTTGCTCTCGCCCACACGTGTGCAAATTCTTGTGCGAACAGGCTGCAGGCTTAAAAACCTTATTGCAAAATATAAAGTTATAGTGCCAGACTCTCATAAGTAACAGAGCAATTGTGTGCACAGGGACACTGCCAGGTTTTGTCACGCACAACACTGTCTCCTGGCTCAGAAACACTGTTTTATCATATGAGAGTGCAAGTGACGGGAAACTCAAGGCCCGTCACTTGCACTCGTTGGTGTGAATTCACAAATTCGCAAAAACGTGAAAGTGTTTGCTTTGAGTCCAAAATCAGTTCCCGAGAACTGACTCAAGGTTCACTAATTTATTACATTTCAAGGATTACAAATAAATAAGGACTCGTTTTACATCCCAGCAGAATCCTTGCTGGAAACTGTAAAAACCTGGAGTCTTGAATGCTGCAGAAGAAGACAGTCGCATTATCCTTGCGGGAACAGGTCGAAGCTGCTGAAAGAAAAGAACCAGAACTGTTCAGATGAAGAGATTGGAGGGGAAATGGTTCAAAACCAGTGAGTGAAAATAACTATTCTGTTCACTAAATCTGGCCTGTTTATAATAATTACTGACACCGAGTGGCTTTAAGCTGACGCTGGTGTTTCTGAAGGATTTATGAAAGTATTAGTACAATTATTTACACAGATATGAACAAAAATTTAATAAAACCATGGAAAAATTGCAACATTATTTGTGCTCTTAACTCTCGTCCCCAGTGAATAAACTTCACTTATAAGAGCTTTGAATCACGCAAATGCCTGCGATCACCTTATGAAGAGCCACTACTTAATTGAGCAGCTGAACTTCAGTCAGCGCTGGGTTGCTGTGTTACTGCAGTCAGTGAAATCCCCACAAAACTTGCCTGCTCTTTCTTGTGTGCAGGAATCTGTGGATGTGCATGCTGCGGTGAACAATCAGAAATACTGAGTGAGTGTAAATAAATGTAATGTTTCGAAGACGTTCTGCACCTGGTGTAGAAGATACTGTCTGGTCTGAGGTCTCGAATCGACAAATTTGCTGAAAAAGGTCAAAGTTCGGATTTATTGCTGACAGACAAAGAACGCCTCAGTTTAACTTTGCATTTATTGCATGAAGCAATACTGCTTTGCTTCCTCTTGTCATAAGTTACTGATACACTGGGTTCAGAGAGCTTTTTTTTTTTTTTTTTTAAATCCACCTCTTCGGTTCATTTCCTGTTTCTTATTTTTTTATTCTTGGACTCTACTAAAGTAGCTTTGCATGATTCACAGCTTAAAACAATCCTTGTTTATCGCATTGGATGTAAAACAGAGCAAACGAGATGAGATCAAGATTTAATGAAAGAAAGTACCATCCCTCCATAACTGGGAGAGCCTACAAGCATGCTTTAATATCATCCAGATCTGAACTCCAACTGGAAAACAGACAGACTAACCTCCATCTCTGAACTTAACCACTGTCACCAGCACTGGCACATGCTAGAGGCTGAAACACTGCTGAAATGCTGATACTGGAGCAACTTCCCCTCTTATTATTTTAAGGAGCTCAGACAATTGGGGATCATCTTGTCAATATTTTTCAGCCAAATAAACTGATCGACGCTTGACTTCCTCTCAAAGGAGACTTCAGATGTGTAGCAACACTTTACTAGTCCACACAGTGGAAAGACATCTCCTGTTAAACAGCTCACAAACTGCAACACAACATCAGTTATCTACGTGTTCAAATATCCCTGTGGTCAAGCTTGTACTGGACACACAAAGAGAGCACTTACACAAACAAGGAGTGTGCCATAGCCAGACACTGTTATGAGGCTAAACACGGCTCTCCCTGCATTTCACTGGTCTCGAACATTAGACTTCCCCACTCTCAGGGGAAGTCTATCTAAGGTGTTTTCTCAGAGAGAGACGTATGGGATTTCAATGCTGAACACACTGACACCTGCTGGTCTGAATGATGATTTCACCTGAAAATGGTTTTTGTGAACAAGCTGATATGATATACACGAAAATACAGAATGTTTACAATAAAACTCTAACCCTCAGTTGTAAGCACACAGTACCCTGTTTTAAGATTCTTAATTGTTCTTATATCTTTAAGATGATGGATATGAGATTAGGAAGAGATTTTTTAGCATGTGATTCCTCTAAAGGAGGGGTCTCCAACTCCAGGCCTCGAGGGCTGGCGTCCTGCAGGTTTTAGATATCACCCTGGGTCAGCACACCTGAATCAAAGGATTAGTTCATTAGCAGGCCTCTGGAGAACTTCAAGACATGTTGAGGAGGTCGTTTAACCATTTAAATCAGCTGTGGTGGATCAAGGACACATCTAAAACCTGCAGGACACCGGCCCTCAAGGCCTGGAGTTGGAGACCCCTGCTCTAAAGCAATCATCTGATAGATCGTTTCATGGCGTGACGAAGGCCACACGGCTGAAATTAGAGCATTTTTGTGTTTGTGTGCGCTTGGTTTTAGAGGATGAGGCTGTAGCATAGCAGACTAGTTGTAGGAGCTGAAGGGGACTTTTGCCACCATGTAATAATACTCCTTTAACTGAAGTATGGAAATAGAGCTATAACCCACACCTGTAACTTCTCCTGTAAGAGGCTCCTCTGTCCTCCACTCATTACCTGTATTAATGGCAGATGTTTGAATCCGTCATCAGTATAAAATACACCTGTCCACAAACTCACACAGTCACACTCCAAACTCCAGTATGGCCAAGACCAAAGATGTCAAAGGACACCAGGAACAAAATTGTAGACCAGCAGCAGGCTGGGAAGACTGAATCTGTAATAGGTAAGCAGCTTAGTTGAAGAAATCAACTGTGGGAGCAATTATTAGGAGATGGAAGAAATACAAGACCACTGAAAATCTCCCTTGATCTGGGGCTCCACGCAAGATCTCACCATCGTGGGGTCAAAATGATCACAAGAACGGTCCCAGAACCACACTGGGGGACCTAGTGAATGACCTGCAGAGACCAACGTAACAAAGGCGACCATCAGTAGCACTACACCAGGGCCAGACGTGTCCCCCTGCTTAAGCCAGTACACGTCCAGGCCCATCTGAGGTTTGCTAAAGAGCATGTGGATGATCCACAAGAGGATTGGTTTATTCTATTCTATCTTTTTAATGATGATGGCGATTCAATTTGTGTAATCTGTAATCCAATCACTCTTTTTTTTGAAAAAGAGTGAAGTAATGACATACGAGCGTGCGACATCCGTGACAGCATCTTTAATTTGATTTATTTTTTGCAGTGTTTTACTTGCATCTATTTGAAAGAGTGTAAATACCTCTTTTTTTTATTATCCTGGATTATGCAGAAAAGGTTTAAATGTTAAACAAATTTCTGCATATAATACAATTTTTGATTGATGCAATGTGCATAAAGTTAAAAGATTAAAACTAATAAAACAAGTTTTAAAAAGAGACTTTTTCATTTGATTCAATTTTATATGATGGATTATACCCCGCGACCCTGAAAAGGATAAGCGGATGCGAATGGATGGATGATGGATTATACAGGAAAATATAGAGTTGGGCTGAAAGGTCTATTGGTTTATTACGTATTCAGGCTGGCTAGCATGTTTTAAAAAACCTACTAGGTCATAAAGTAACAAATTACTTTTGAAAATAAGTAATCAGTAAAGTGACTGGATTACTTTCTTGCAGAAGTAATTAGTAGCTAACTTACCGTAATTTCCGGACTATAAGCCGCTACTTTTTGCACAAGCTTTGAACCCATCCATCCATTCTCAGCCACTTATCCTTTTCAGGGTCGCGGGGGGCGCTGGAGCCTATCCCAGCTGTCCTGGGGCGAGAGGCGAGGTACACCCTGGACAGGTCGCCAGTCTGTCACAGGGCTACAAGCTTTGAACCCTGCGGCTTATTGTCAGGTGCGGCTTTTCTAAGGCTTTTTCATGATTTTTGTGACATCGTAAGAGGATTTGTTTTGGTTTGTTCTGCCATTGTGCCTGGCGGAAAGGCATGTGATCAGACACGGAAAAGAGTGATATGTTGGTCACATGTCCGTCCACCAGCCAAAGAAGTGCCGTACGAATTAGCGCGAAAAAGAGACTAGATTAGCAAGCTGGCTCTGGCTGGCCCTGTACCCATATCTGCAGCAAGTCTCCAAGGTGAACAGCCTCTGGCATGTTAGAACAAGGCAGCTAAGGGAAGTCGGCAAGTCAGATCCATAACTTCAGGATAAGGATTGGCTCTAAGGGCTGGGTCGGTCGGGCGGCGGTGCGCGGCCCACTTTGCGGGGCTCTTCCGAGGCTGGTGGAGCAGTCGCTCCGTTGCACTCCACCTGCAAGGTGGGCCGTGCAC
>VURO01035639.1:6550-17548 GCA_015108175.1 Pelvicachromis taeniatus
ATGTCAGAGCAGCAGCAGCACGTCAGCTGATCACGGCCTGTACACAAAGAAAACAAATCGACTAAAGCTCAAAATGCAACAATATTTACTTGCTTTTACTTTATTCGCACTCCCCTGCCAAATCTCAAATTAACCCCTGTTTATGTGTTTCATCAGTGCAATTTCAGAAACATAGAAACCGACCCTACAGGGTTCAGCTCACAACTATGAAGCAGTACTGCCCCCTGGTGGTAGAAGGTCTGCACGAACAGGTTGTAAGGTTAAACTTATCTAGCAATATTTAAAAAATGAAACAAACAGCCACTCTTCAGCTTTCCCGCAGAAAGCCAAACTGTACATGTAACTAAACTTCACACTTGGATTTTGTTGTAACGATGTTTCTTGGCAGTAATTCTTATATCGTTGGAAAGCCAGTTTATTTCCCCTTAAACGGTGCCACATTTGTAAGACAAATGCATTTGTGAGTTAAGCAGCAGAGTTGAGTGTGTGGGCTGTGTCCACGATTAACTTGCCAAAACTTCTCTGCCAATGCCAAACAGCTTATTCTGCTACTGACTCTTCTTTGGTGTTGTTTATTGGATTGGATGATTGAGGTCTGAAGAAACAAGAAATATGTTGGCAATTTTAATAATTGATTAATTTAGCAAACAGGGGCCTGAGTAGCATGTGGAAGAACCATACACCACCACAGCAGTCTGGCACAGCCTCCTCATGCTGGTCACCAACATTTGTCACACACTGCTGTGGGATGACATCCCATTCTTCAAGAGGTTGGCACAAACAGCACAGCCAGACTGATCACACAAGTGTTCAACAGGGTTGAGGTCAGGTCTGATAAACATGGAGGTAAACGTTCAGTTGTCCATACCAACATGATATGGGATTGCCTCCGGTTGCAGACATCTCTCTGCATTGAGATTACCTCCCATGATCAAAAGCCAGTGAGGGAGATGCTGCTCCACACCATCGCACTTTCTCCATCAAAAGCTGTTAAGCTATTGGTGCAGCATCGCGGGCTCTGCGTCTTCTCTGCCTTTTAACCTTACCATCCAACTGTTGTAGGCAGAATCTGGACTCATTACAGACTGCACACAGTGGCTGTGTGCAGTCTGTTCCAGATTGTTTTTGTAGAGAGCCAACGGTCATATCGTCCCACAAACCTTGACTGGAAATCAGTGGCAGCCTGCCTATTGTTCCTAAGAGCTGATTTCTTAGGACCCCCACGCTGCAGCCTGTCTCTGACATCGCCCGCTCACTATCCAGATCAGTCAAAAGTGGCATGCTTGGAGGCGACACCAACTGACTGCTGTAGCAGGGTCCATGCTCACAGATGCTGACTATCAGGTGCTAATCAGATGCCTCATAGTCAGCACCGGGGGTACCATAAGCTCAGAACAAGGGTCAACAACAGAATAGGCTGTTTGGTAGAGAAGATTTGGCAAGATTTTCATGGGTGCAAGCCACATACTCAACTCTGCTGCTCAACAAATGTGGGACGATTTAAGGTGGAAATAAACAGGCTCTGGAACAGAATATGATTTATTGCAAAGAAGCACCACTACAACAAAGAAATAATGGCACAAACACAAAATTCCTTAATTTTTGTGTTAGGCTCACTAAACTAAACCATATTTAACTTTTGTTATTGGGGCTTTAAAGTCTGATAAACACTCTAAAATGGCTCTTAATTTGAAGTCCTTCAAGAAAGGAAGTCTAGAGCCTCAGCGTCTGGTCAGTCAGTGGTGATCCCACAGAGCTTTTTACAGACCGGCACTCATTAAAGTGGATCTATTAAACGGTACAATCTTGTGCATATAAAGAGTTGCAGCTTTGTTCTGGCGTGGTGTTCGCAGTATTGCTGACTGTTCACTTCTGTACGCGCTGGATCCCTGAGGATGAAGAAATGCAATCGACTAATTAGTAGCCTAATGTGCTTTCTTAACTGAAGAGCACCGCATGTTCAATAACACTGTATTGGACCTCAGAGGGGCCAGAATGCAATTAATAGCTATTGACTTTGTTCAGCTCTTTTACTGCAAACATGTGATGTATTTTCCATAGTCTGTAGATCTCTTGATTGGATTTTTCACTGTAAATTAATTTAATTTTGTTGTTCCCCCGGCAAACTGACCAGAGTGGAATTGGATGGATGGACGGACAGATGGATGGATATTCCCCATATTTATCCAGCGACAACACTATGTTTAGCTTCCTTAGGATATGCTGACACCCATGATCAAGATATACAACTTTAACAACCAAAGGAAGAAATCAAATGGACAAAATCTGTCATGCTCTGACACGTAAATCAAACACACCCTCTGGAATGGCTTAGGATATTTAAACAGAGGATTAACACAGTTTAATGTCGTTGGACTGTTCCAGCTTTGACTGGAATAACTGTGGACCTATAGTTTGTGTGTGTTTTTGTGCTTTGCCTACTAATTTTCTGATGATTTTTTTTTTATCTTCTTGCACAGTACAACACACTTATAGACTTTCAATTTCACACGCACACACACACGCAGTCGCTCGTATGTGTGTCACACACCATAGCAACAACATCAACCCTGTTATCAGGCAAAAGGTCCTGTTTCTCATCCCTATTCTTTTCCTTCTCGTTTCAACCAGCCCCCTGTTTTGTTTTTCACTTCACTAACGGACCGCTGCGTGTGTGCTGATCTGCTGGGGTAGATGAGACGCTGCAGTGCGAATGCACGTAATTATTATTCTTTCGGCAACAAAGTGACATTCTCCTTCCTTTAAGGCAAAGTGGGAGTTTTCTCTTCTCTTTGTCTCTCTGTGTTGAATTTATTCAAAGTTGGTATGAGTATGCTGAAAAACACTGTAGCACCACAGCCAAAACAGCCCATGCAGCCCCAGATGGTCATGGTCATAGCAGTTTTATGTGATGAGTGCTCTGGCTCGCTCAGCTACATTGGCAACACATAATGTTTGTTTCCCTCAGCACATTTGTTCAGCGAGTCCCTTTTTTTATGTAAAAAGGAAAGCAAGATATTGAAGGATGTCGCTGGTGTTTATTCAGATAGCTCTCCACTTTAATCAGACATTTTCTCTCCACCCTGTGGTCTTTATCGCCACTCTGAGGCCAAACTATTCACCTCAGGGGCAAAAAGGGAAAGGCGTGTTGTGTCGTGGACCTTTTTCACACCTCTGCTTCCTGCCCGAGTCCCAGAATAGAAAATAACAGCAGCTTTGTTGCCATTTCTCTGCTTTAGTGAGCATGAGGGTCAAATGTTTTGAACAGACTGGATACAGCAGGCAGTGTATTCCTCTAAGGTCAGATATTTTATTTTAGTATAAGCCAAAAGGATTTTACTACTGAAGACATGATACTCATGCCTGCCTCTGCTGTTGTGCTCTCCAGATTTTTGATACACAATACATCTCACTAAGCTGCTTCACTTTTACTGGGACACTTGGCAAGAGCAGAGACGTTGAACTGGAGATGTTTATATGAGGTCATTTTCTAAGCTACACAAGGTTTAAATTGTCATGTGAATTGATCTACAATGACTTTTGTGTTAATTGGGAGATGTAAGCTATTCTTTGGGGGCAGATTGAAGTGAAATATCTAAAAGTAGAAGGAGCGCTTGTCTATAATCCATCATGAAGATGTGCCTTTTTGTTGTAATAACATCTCACATATTTTCTACTTCCGTGAAAGAGGTGAGTCTCTCCAGGCCGGTCTAAGTGAGGTTGTGGGGCTTACATTAATTTTGGAAATTATTAATAATTATTCATGTAGTTTTTATAAATGCATCCAAAACAATAAAAAAGCAAGGATGCAGTGAATAACAATGTTAACCATCCAACAATTTTAATGTTTATATTGTTAAATTAAATCATTGTGAATTGACTGTCTCACATTTCAAAAACTTTATCAGAGCTGTTGTGGAGCTTGAGCAAGATTTATGCTCATGTGTGGCTGATTAGGCAGATAAAATGCTGATGATCAGCCTGCTGTTAGACATATAAAGTGTGTGAGTGTGTGTTTAAGGATACATAATGTCCTGTTAAGTGTTGGATCCATCTATGGCAGGATGATGACGCAGGAGCATCATTACATGGTCTGTCTGCTATTGATCTCAAAAACAGTCCCCTGTGTGCTGAGATATGGTGAGCCTGGACCTAATGATGTTTCAGTGGGAGTCTGATTCCAGACTGTGCAGCGGAAATATGACGCCTTAAACCACAGTGAGCCTCGGTAATGTTTGTGTTTTCGTTCCGGACATTTCAGGGCATCAGTATCTCTCTCCGGCTGAGCGTGAGCTGTATTTACAGCTGCAGGAGCTGACGAGTACAGCATTAGCTGTTCATGCCCTCAAGTGGAAACTGCACACTTGACAAGAACTTACAGCTAAATACTTAACAGCCCAATTTTCCCTTCCAAGGCCTTGCTTAGGAGATAAAATGCTCCCGGAGATACAATTAAAGATGCTGAAACTGTCGACCCAACGGATTCACACCTTATTTATTCACCTTTTTTCTTGTAAGATGTGTTTAGGCTGACTTTAACACTGTAAACGTTCCTGCAGTCTGCTGTTTTTGGGCCTAGTTGACGAGAAGAAGAAGAAGGAAAAAAGAGAAACAGATTTATTTTGAAATTCACTTGGCTTTTATTCACATTTCATGTCTGTTGACAGCTCAACTGCACCATCTGTCCATACATTCGACTACGTACGTGAACAGGTCCTTTCCTCCCCCATCCTAACCTACAGAAACAGGAGGTAAGACCACCGCCATCACAAATAATAATAATAAAATAATATTAATAATAATAATAAAAGCAGCGTCGAGCAAACAATTTTTAATTTCTATCTCCCTTCATCGCCAGCATCTTTGCATTTAATTTACCTGAATATAACCATCAATGATCAGTTTAATGAAACAAACAGAACTAGCCTGTTATAAATAAACATCGTCTTCCTACCGTCATCAGTCAGACCCCAAGCTCACAATAACAATATCAATAATAATATTAATGAAGGATATGAACTCAAGAGTAAAAAAAAAAAAAAAATCAAACCAAAAAAAGTGACTTAAGTCTTTTTATAAGAAAGAAAACGTGATTGGTCTTCAGTGAGCACGTGTGTGGTTGTGCGTTGGTCATCTGCATCCTATGATGAGCCAGCAGCACATCGCCTGCACTACTACAGCCTCTGTCGCGCATCGAGTCGCCTTCGATCCGCCCCTGTCAAGTTTGTCGTTTGTGGTCATTAAGACAGTTGTGCGGCGAGCGTGACGGATACCGTCTGCCCGCAGTGAGCTACAGCAGGGTGCTACAAACAGCAGCAGGTGGCATCTCCTGGGCAACAGCGTGTCCGACCCGCAGATACATTCGTGCACTCTGCGGCTTCCTATGATATACTTTGGTTGTGAGATGACATCGTAATACATGATCTAGTGTCTGGTGAGGAATGGTTTGCAGTGCAGTAAAAAACAAAAACAAAACAAACAATCAAGGGAAAAAAAAAAATCCAACACTTTACACAACAAGCATGATCAGCCCCTTTCAGACACGCAGAGCAGTTCCACTTTCTAACCACAAGTCTGATGACAGGCTGCTGTTTAATGTTGGTGATCGTCAGCTACACCTGCTACAACTGAGAGCCTCATTGCTCCAGAGGTGTTGGTCAAACGATCCGTAGTTTAAAGGGCAGAGAAGTACAGTTAATGAGCTAAATCTAACTTATTAAAGTTGTTTATACATTAAATAATAATCGTCCTTAATTTCTCAGGTTTCATTCAGGGAGATCAATATCGCACTAACAGATTCTGTATGTGAAATATGCAGCATCTGCCATCAAGGGACAAGATTTTGATTAGTGTGAGTACTCTGGTTTCAGTTAGTAGTCCGCTTGTTGTTGGAGTTCTATTGACTCGCATTAGAGCAAGCTTTGGTTGCAGAGACTTTGCAGACAGCAAAGGATTGGTCACTTTACAACACTCTCTCTTTTTTCTTTTTAACTTTTTGCACCATAAACAAATATCGGCAGTCAGAAAACAGAAATGTCAGCCTGAATATCTGATTAAATCAGTCAACTAATTCATTGATTCCCACACATACAGGATCACAAACATCCTGTATGTAAAATAGCTTCCATACAGCTCTGCAGGAATCTCATAAAACAAACAGCAGATTAAAATTTGTCATATGTTAAAACATCTTAAAACTGAGTGAGAACTGGTGATTTCCCCCCACCGTCAATAGAAAATATTCATTTTTACTATCAGTGCAAGAGAGCACAGGTCTTTTGCTTCATACTGTGAAGAACATTATAGTTGTTACGAATATCTTAATAAGTCTAAATTTAAAAGGGCCAGAAATGCTACATGTCTGAAAAGGGCTCATCTTTTAACTAATGTCTCCCTGAAGCCAGGTCATATCTTTTGGCATACTGACTTTCAAACTGTGCATACAGCCCGTTAGCCACACTTTGATGTGCTCTGTATGCAGTGTGAGCTTTTGGTCACGGCCCGATGTCAATCTGATAAAAACATTAGTGCTAAAATCCTTTTGGACATCTGGACTCTGCAGCCTGTGCCAGTGGAGATCATGAACACTCTCTATGGGATCCAACAGCAATGATAATGGTGGCTGACTGCACGTCAGAAAGGCCTCCGTGGATGGGTTTAGTGTGCTTTCTCTGCGCTGTTATTATTCCTGTCACTAGGTGGCGGTGGTCGTCTTACCACGGTCTCTTCGACCGCTTAACCACGCTGTGCCATCTGAGGATGGGCTTTTATTCTGGATGAGTGAGACACTGATGGGACCCATCATTAATAATTTATTTTAAGTTCTGAGCGAATGAAAAAAAGCTGCTCAAAATCCAAAAAGAAGCTGGTGCTGTCCTATTCTTTGTTTGACCCCCGTCAGTTCAGACACCATCTTCCTCTCCATCCTTTTAGAAATCTGCAAGAGCCGTGGCGCTCCCACTGTGGACATGCTTGCATCAATCATCCATCTTTGGATGTTCCTTGTATTCCCACCAGCTGGCTCTGCCGATGTCAGTCACTGGTACTGGAGGTAATTTTTTAAGGACTGGGGCAGAGGAAGGCGCTCGATCTCTTGAAGCCGGTCCCGACCTAACGCCACTCTGGCCGCACGCCGACACAGGTCCATCAGAGGAAGAGGCTCAGCTGAGGAGAGGGGAAAACAGAGAGATTTTGTTCAAAGTTAGAGCAAAGTCAACATATTTGTCATTGAGACGGTGACCTGCACTTAAAAAAGGTTTTTATGACCATCTGCTTGATGTCCACGTTAATACACCTGAGCCATTTTTCCAGGCATAACACATCTTTCTATTTGTTAAACACGAATAGATTAGAGAAAGGAGAAATGGGTTATAGAGGGTGACGATGCACACCTTTAAATATTTACACTTTCCACACGCAGACGCCATCGATGACACGTCTTGCTAACAGCTTAAACACGCCCACTACTTTACACCCACTGAAACAGAGACACATGCTTCACTGACTTGCTCTCCCGCTGATTAAAAGCACATTTGAAGCAGGCTGCTGGGTTATAAATGAACTCATATCTTGCACAAAGAGTTTCAAACTAGTCCAGATCGGTGTGACACTGTTACATCCCGTCTACAGTCAAGGTTCCTGGTCACCCTTTTCTTTGACCTTCAGCTTTAGTTAAGAAGGTAACGGAAACCGGAGGCGGCGGTCGGAGCTGTTTGACACAAATGCAGCAGAGGACGAGAGGAGACTGTCTGAAATGTGCTGCTGTTGTCTGTTATCTGAGTCATATGAATTATATTTTATATGTGCAATGAACTCGGTCACTTTTAGACCTAAATATATTGGGACTACTTTCATAATGATGAGTCATTTCTTAAAAATGGAAAAAACACATTTCTATGGTTCCAAGTTCTCTAAATTCTGTTTTAATTTTATTCTATTATTTTTTGTAAGCATAGAGTAAACAGAATATCTCTAGGTTCTGTGATTTCATCTGATCTAAAGAACAGTACTGTGCAAGTCTTTAGCCATCTCACATTACTTTGTTTGTTCGAGGAAAAACAGGAGATAAGTGTAGTGACCTACTGAAGCATGTGCAAACATACATGGAAATACAGTACATGGGACAAAAGCACAGTTGTGCGATTTCAATGAGTTTGACAGTCAATATTTAGTATGGCCACCTTTATTCAGTCTGAGCCTGAACTCTGTTAACCAAGACTGCCTGTAATTCTTTTAAGGAGTCCTCAGGAATATTTTTCCAGGCTTCTTGAAGGACATTCAAAGCTCTTCTTTGGATGTTTTCTGTCTTTTATTCTGTTTTCTCTCAAGATGATTCCATCCATGATGATCCACAGTGGATCAAGATCTTTTCATAATTCCATCAATTTTGGGAAAAATCCCAACAACTGACTGAAATGCAACCACAAACCATGATAGAGCCTCCACCATGTTTTATAGTTGGCTGTGGATCCTTACTGCTGCACCTCTCTTCTAACTTCCTCCATGCATATTGATGACGATTTGATAACCACATATTTCAAATTTGGGTTCATCCCTCCATCAGACCTGTTGCCACCGATTCACATCCCACTTCTTGTGTAATTTGGTATACCTTGGCATTTCCCCCCCCCCACCGTTTCCCTGTTTTAAGAATGGCTTCTTAACATCGGTCTGTTGTGGTGAAGAGAGAGCTGAGTGTAAAAGCGAAGCTCTCAATTTACCGGTCGATCTACATCCCTACCCTCACCTATGGTCACGAGCTGTGGGTAGTGACCGAAAGAACGAGATCGCCGATACAAGCGGCGGAAATGGGCTTCCTCCGAAGGGTGGCTGGACTCTCCCTTAGAGGTAGGGTGAGAACTTCGGCCATCCGGGAGGAGCTCAGAGTAGAGCCGCTACTCCTCCACATCGAAAGGAGCCAGTTGAGGTGGTTCGAGCATCTGACAAGGACGCCTCCTGGGCGAAGTGTTCCAGGCATGTCCCATCGGGAAGAGGCCCCGGGGCAGACCCAGGACACACTGGAGAGATTATGTCTCTTGGCTGAACGCCTTGGTGTTCCCCCAGATGAGCTGGAGGAGGTGGCTGGGGAGAGGGAGGTCTGGGCTTCTCTGCTTGGCCTGCTGCCCCTGCGACCCGGCCCCGGATAAGTGGAGGAAGATGAATGGATGGGCTTCTTAACAACCACCTATTAATTCATGTGTTATATATTTCTGGGGTCAGGGTCTAGACTTTTGAACAGCACAGTAGTTTTATTAACTCAACCTATCAAAAGATTTTTAAAAGCTTCCTTTTAATTACAGACAAAAGTCTTAACCAGGTAAATTGATCAAATAACCTATGTGTGAATGTCAATAATGGTTAATTATATTTAATGTAGTGGTTCATTATTGTTATAAAATACATCAAAAATTTAAATAGAAATATGATACATTAAATGCATTTGCCCCTAGAGAATAACACACAGTGTTGTGAGCTTGTTAGCAGCTTCCAGAATATTAACCAAAGAGCTCGTGTAGAATAACTTGTAAGTTGTGTGAGTTGCAGGTAGGCTGCAGTTGTTATTTCAGTGTGTCATATCATCTCATTTTCAGGTGAGATACGCTGTAATTAGACTGTCAAGTTGTGGGTTCTGCCTTGCAGACAAACAGTAATTACAGGCTGGTAACTTCTAAATGCTGATACTAAACCCATTAACAACCATTAAAAGACTCAAAAGGATTCAAATATACCACAATCATACCCAGGTTAGCTGGCAGTCAGGTAACAACAAAATATTAGTCAGAAATGTTGCAACTAAAATTAGAAACTGGGTCACCTTCACCAGTTTACTGAATTGTCCCCATCAGCAAATATCTTCTCTTATATAAAATGATGGATATGTCATGAGCTGCATTTTGAACTCATTCATGAGAAACAGTTCTTAGACCAATTACCAGTTTACAACAGGAAATGGACCAACAGTTTTAATGGGAATTATTAGAGACAAATATGACTTCAGTTAACGACAAAGTCAGATATGAAGTCTGACACGTGGACATCACAAAAACTCTGAAGTGCAAGCAGTATCTCAGAAGCAGGACATGACTAAAATTTGACCAAAAAAAAGTTTATTGCAACTTGGAGGAAACTTGCAGTTTATGCAATCAAAAAAAAAAAAAAAGAAAAAAGAAGAAGCAGTTTTTAAAAAACACACTGCTGGTTAGCTCAGTGCTAAATATGAACGATTTGTCTTTCTTTCTAGACTGCATGTTAACAACTTGACCTCACACCTTCCTCCACATGGCGTTAACAGCATCGTCAGTGTCAGTTAATTCTGATGACCATATCTGATTGACCTAATCATACAGTAGAGCAGAGTGGGGCATGAGTGGGAGGGGGAATTAACTTTGCAGTCAGACAGACATGCTTCAACTCCTCCACCTGAAGAAACATTAGTCACATAAAACACGGCTTATTGCATTGTGTTGCTAATGCATCCACCTTTCAAAGTAGTAATGCACCCCCCCACACAGTGACACCTAATCATCGGTGCACCAACTGGAAGGAAAGGCAGGAACATGAGTCAGAGGAATGGAAATGTGAAAGTTAGACGGGCACTTTAAGACTTACACCAAAGCTAATGCTATCGCCTTATTTCACACTTTAAAGGAAAGTGATCAGGATCCAACATTTATCGAGTTCTTACTTTGCTCATGCTTCACCTCTCCACACAGTTTTGTTTCACTTGGCCTTATTTCTTTTCTTCTTTTTTTTTTTAATAATCCACAAAACTGGAAATATCTCCTCCACCAAAGAGAAAAAGGCTAAATTAATACGCACAATAATTTCAAGGTGTAAAGTGCAATGCAAAAAAAAAAATCTGGAGAGACATTAAAGCACTGCTACCCTGTGAGTCTGCCTCTCACCCTGCTGTTCTTCCTGAAGACAAAAAAACACACACACTGACCTCACTTGTAAACTCTGGATGCCCTCTACCACCACGTCCTCTGTAGCTGTGTG
>VURO01035641.1:0-22206 GCA_015108175.1 Pelvicachromis taeniatus
TCTTTTATTATCAAAGAGTTCACATATTTTTACGCGGCCAAACATACGAGCGTGTCGTCCATCTCATCAGAGAGGACAGCTCCATTGCTTGAC
The DNA here is from genome assembly GCA_015108175.1 of Pelvicachromis taeniatus. Taxonomy (NCBI): domain Eukaryota; kingdom Metazoa; phylum Chordata; class Actinopteri; order Cichliformes; family Cichlidae; genus Pelvicachromis; species Pelvicachromis taeniatus. Next base: position 94 of record VURO01035641.1, read on the forward strand.
TTTGAGCAAGGACGCAAGAATCACGCCAGCGCCACATGGGACATCTGGATTTTCACACTTCTTCACACCCATGCGTAATCGACAGCGACAGGCAGTGAGTGACGGCATCAACTCAGAGTCTGAATACTCAGGTGGACAATGATTCCTCAATCATCTCTGTGACTGAAACACATTGCCGTCCTCGCTGTGTGGCAATAATACTTTAGTCACGCAAATTGAAGCAGAGACTTTTCAGTGGGGATTGTGTCGTTAAAAAAAAACCTATGTTTACTTTGTTTATCAGGAGATGGCAGGTTATTTAGAAGATGGGTGACAGCTGCATTGTGATGATAAGGTTTTCATGAAAACGGAGTCCATATAAAATCACTTCCAATAAAGAGTCGTCTTTTCTCATATGTGAAGAAGGGCAAAACTAGTTACTGATCACAGTTACGAGAGTCTGAGAGAAGACATAAAACTACAGATACTACACATCTTATGTAAAAGAAAATAAATGCAATATTGCTATAAATATGCTCCTCATCCTAAAATGCTTTAAATATTTTGTTGTTTTGTTTTCTTTATAATTTATTGAAATTCAGTGCTGACTGTGAACTTTTAATCATTAAACATATGCATAATGTTAGCTTCCATTTCATCCCAAAAGTGCTCTTTTGAATTGAGATCCGGTGACTGCAGAGGCCATTTAAGTACAGCAAGCTGTCTGCCATATTCAAGAAACCAGTTTGACACGATTTGAGCTTTGTAACACGGCACATTATCCTGCGGCACCTTTCAGAAGATAAGTACACTCTAGTCATAAAGGGATGGCTATGGTCAGCAACACTATTCAGGTAGGGCTGGCACTAAGGAGGAGAAAGAAGGCAAAGAAAGTATACCTCTCACCATCGCCCCACACCAGAAACCTGAACTATTGATAAAGGGTAGGACAAACTGACATGCTGTCATGCCAAATTTTGACCGTATTCACAGCAGAATTGAGACTTGTAGATAGAATAGTTTTATTTTGAACATGTAAATATAACTTAAATAAAAAGAGTGTTTTGCCATCCACTTTGCCAGAGGTTGTTTGGTTTCCCCGATGTATAAATCCTGGAAATCCTCCTGGCACTTAACAGTGAACACTATATTACTCTGTTTGTGTCGGTGGGAGCCAATTCTTGGGGTGGACCAATTTTTGGCAGCGTGTTTTGGGGTTTTCAAAGCCACAGAGACGTGGTGTTTAGAAAGAATGTTCCGATACTCCTGACACATACGGGATCACTACGGGTTTTCGCTGGATTCACCAGGGAGGATATGAAAAGTGGCAGGTTAACCTTCTTAGACTGTTAGATTTCCATCAGTAATGGGGGACATCTAAAAGCTGATGTGTACCGTAAACCTACACATACAGATCAATATTTAAGGTTTGACTCTCATCATCCACTGGAGCATAAACTGGGTGTCATCAGGACGCTACAACATAGAGCGAACACCATCCCCACAGACACAGCGGCGAGGGAAGCAGAAGAACATCACATCAAGAACCCCCTGAGTCAATGTGGTTATCCCAGCTGGACATTTATCAAAGCTGGGAAGGCTCCTAAAGAAAGCTCCAGGCGATCCAGGAGAGAAGGACAACTGCTGGTTTGAGCAGGGAGTCAAGGAGGCCATTTGCGTGAAAATGGAAATACCATCTCTGAATCGAGGAGGGGGACTAAGGGTACATCTTTCACCATCTTACAATGCTGTGATTGCAGCCATTCCCCAACTCTCTCTGAATGGTACTCATGGCCAATGATCAATGGCCTTGATCAGTGGGCCTTGATCAATGGTCATGAGAATTTGCATATTAATGATCAAGGAACTGACCTGACAGCCCATTGTTCATTCAGTGGTGCTAGTTTCAGTCATTATGCAAATGTACTGTTTATCCAGAAGTCACCTGGATGAGTGACGAAAAGTTTCTCCCACTAAAAACGTTACGTCCAGCTGAACAGAAGCAACCTTTTGGGACCCTGTGGTTAACACACCACTTAACAAATAAGACAACAGTTTTCCAATCTTCTGCTGTCTAATTTTGCTTCTCATTGGATATTTTTCTTTCTCAGACCAATTTCTATAAACTCTAGAGATGGTAGTGTGGGAAAATCCAAGTAGATAAGCAATTTTAATATACTCAGACCAGCTCATCTGGCCAAAGAAAAAAAAAAAAATCCACGGCACATTTAAAGTAACTTAAATTACCTTTTGTTCTTATTCTGCTTGTTTTGAACTTGGTTGTCAGGTTGTCTTAACCATGTCTACATGGCTAAATGAGTTGAGTTGTTACCACATGATTGGCTGATTTGCATTAATGAGCAATTAAACAGGTGCATCTACAAAAGCTTCCAGTGAGTGTATACTAAGACTGATTGCTACCAGGTGTAGCAGGTGCCATTGTTTAGTTTCTCTGCTGAACAACGAATACATCTGGACTTGCTCAGCTGAACAGTTGTTAAACCGTTAGTTAGAAGGGCTAGTTACGAAGAAAAAAAAAGACAATCATAATTACAGACACACCAAGTCCACATATTTTTCTCACAAAATAGTTTGTTCACATCCTCATGCCTCTGTAGTCTCCCTGATGAAAAACTGAAGCATGGAAATGTTAATGCGTCTATGTAATATGTGAAAGGCAAACAGGGGGAGAGAATAAACAATTTCAGACAGAAGTGCAAGGGATGCATCATTTCAGAGGCACTAAGCGAGACGGGATTCAATTTTGTCTTGCTTGGTAGAGCGTGTCCCTCTCGTCTGTCACTTCCGCTTTACACCAGCAGTTTCTAAGCCAAAGGATCCCATCATCACAGCTCTCTCCTGTTCCTATCGCATGCTGGACATCTTGACATAGTTAAGTCAGCATACTTGACACTGAGAATTGTCCTTTTGATGGAAGGCTACAGTCCAGCCACTGTCCCACTGTTGCCAGCCATCTGCAGTAGCCGAACACATGGCTTGGATATTCATTGAATCCAAGGGCAAAAAACACAAATAAATGTGTTGGCAGTTCTTGGGCCAAATTCTTGTTTCAAATAGGAGAGTGTTCTGGCAGCTCGGTCAGTCTGGATTGCAGAGTGTGGAAATTTGCCCAATGACATTGAACAGTGGATGGTTTGCAATAATGGTGACAATGCTTAGATGCATGAGAGATAATGTCACCACCCACACACCCTCCCCTCATTCCCTCCACCTCTCCCAAAAACAAAAACAGTAAAAACAGGGACTAGAACAAATATAAAGACAGGACACATACTAAAAAAAATGCATTTTTTTACATTCAATAAATGTAAAGAAACAAACACTGCTGTCTATTGATGTTTAAGGTATGAAAGCATCATAGAGTTGTCTTTAGATTAAGCTTGCCCCAAAGTAAATGAATGAATAACCTACTGTATAAATGGAGTGAAAAAAAAGAATGAAAGTTTGATGCTAGTTCAACTCTGTCTCATTAATTTTTCAAACAAACTGTCATGACATATTTTTGTGAAACGATTAAAGGAGAAGGTGAAAAAGAAAAACTGTGAATCTTTAGGCCACAGTTTTAGTACTGAACACACAATTTCACCTCCAAGTTCATTCCTCATTTCTGCCTTCAGATGAAAGCTTTAGCATAAGCCATTCTGTCATTAAATTCTGTTTAGTCAGAATCATGTGATAAAAGAAGATTTAACCCTTATATACTGTTCATATTTCATGCTTTCACAATATTGTTCAGGTCAATTTGGACCCAGGCTAAGAATTCCTTCACAATGAGAGCCTGAATTTTGAACTACAAGCCTATTTACAATGTAGGTATAGCACAGGAACCACGAGGCAACAGTGCTGAGCACCATTGCACTACCCTATTATAGATCTCATGTCCACATTAAGGCAGCCTCTGGCCTCTGTATTACCTCTGGTCATTATATACACCATATATATTCACCCTTATGCTTTTTATTTGTTTACTGTTTCAAAGAGTAGCAGAGACCTGACTTTACATGAACCCTGGGAAATATGGTGGGAATACAGTCAGTCCCGCTTCATATATCCAATGTCCCATAAAAACAAACAAACAAAAAGAAGCCCAAAGGCACGACATGTAAAACCTCAAGAACCTCTAAAAAAAAAAAATGTCAGTTTTCCTCAATTTGACTGACACTGCTGGATCTAAAAATCCATCTTGGGGTATTTTTACTGCCATGAAATGTCAACACCGGTCAAATGTAATCAGTACAATATGAAAGAGTCATAGTCATTATTCTTACTGTTTTGCTGGTATTATAGGAAGCCTAGGCTTGTTGGTCATTTGGAATTTTGAAAGGGGTTCATTTAAATGGTTAAGCAATTAGAACATTTATTTTAAAATCAGCTGCCAAGTACTTAGTAAAACTTAATTAATGAGCACAGTTCAAGCACTAGATAATTAGTAAAGTAACACTCTTATAATCAATATTAGAAAAAAAACCCCAACGTGTCAAAAAGGTTATGGCACAGCCCAGCTTCACAACGCTTTGTATCAAGTTTCAGCTCATTGTTTAGCTATCCAGCTCACAACTTTCTTGTTATAATTCTCTCTCACCAGACTCACAATGTAATTTTTCAACCACAGCAGGCAGCTCTTACACTAAAACAGCTCTAAACACTCCTTGTACATTACTTGCTTGGCACCAAACAGCACACATACAGAGATTAGAGTGAACAAAGCTGAACGGATATTTTAAGCAGGAGGTGGAAGGGGGAAAAAAAGACTGAGTGAATGAGTGAAGAGTGAATCTCAAACTTGGGTTTATCATCATGGACATGACAAGCAAATCACAGCGTAGCTCTGTAGCTGCTCAGTGAAAAACGCAGCCGTATAAATGTGATATTAAGCCATTATTGTATTCACATAATTTAAAAACACCTAAAACTTAGAAGGGGAAACAGCAGCACTTGATGCAAATTTTCTCTCTTGCTCTTGTGAAAGTCCTTCTGGTTTCAGTCTCTTGAGCACTGGTTTCTCTTTTGCTGTCATTTAAAAAAATATAATTTAAAGGTGCTTTACTGTGTAGAACTATAGTAGGATCAGACATGAGATCATCTTGGCTTTTAAGTGTCATCTCAGCACACAAGTGTAGAAATGTGATGTGTTTGCTCACAGGATCTGTCCATGGTGCTAGAATCCTCTCCTTATGGTATTCTTATTAAACAGATGGCTGCGTGCCACTGTCCTCTCATTCTTTTTGTCTTGTGTTTGCGTGTTTGCTCTTGGTGTTTCTAATGTCACTCTTTACTTTGAATGTGTTATATTTTATTAGTTTTTACAGTCGTATGATTTCCATGATAAGAAATTGGGTCCTTTTGACCACATATAAGCAAAAACCATGAAATCAACACATGAGTGAGAGAAGTAGATGGTATATTAAGCAGTTTTATAAAGTTAGATTAAGAGTGTGGCAATATTAAATCCTTCTCTACCAATTAAACAAGCGTAATAGAAAAGAGATGAACAAAGTTAATGTAGCTTTACAGTGAATAGGGCACCAATATATTGCATAGCTACATAACATAACAAATCTTTAAAAAAAAAATCTCTCCTAACATGTAAGATTAGGTAATACACATATGGCAAGTATCCATCACTTTCTCAATGAATAAAGTTAGAGAAGGCTTCTCGCAGTCACATTTTCTGAATGTACTTATAACATATCAGCTAAAGGAATGCAAAACAAATTCATTTAAATTTCACATAAAATTGGGCATAATTTGTTCAAATCATATGATTTGCTGTACATTAGCTTAAGGCTTAATTTACTGCATGCTTAATTAAAAAAAAAAAAGTTAATACAACTTAACCTATTTTATTAACATGCACATAAAGCACATCGTTTACACGTGGGTTTATCTTTTTCTGTAGAAAAATATCCAAACTTCTTTTTCAAAAACAATCTGTCATTCCAGATTTTGTAATTATGTGTTATTTTGTCCCAAAATGTCAGACATTTATATTACAATTAAGCTACACATCAACTGGAATGCTTCATTTTAAAATTTCCAAAAATCTGTTTCATTTTGATTTAAATTAGAATAAGAAAAAGAAAAAAAAAAAATCTTGTTCTTGACAAGAACAATTTTACCAAATTACTTCCAAAACATGATTTAAAATCTGAATGGCACATGGGATTACTAGGTGTGTAATTGATTTTCTTTTTATTTGCCACATTAAAAGGTACTTTGTGATGGGACAGTAATTACCTAATCACTGATGACTCAGGAATAAGTAGAAATAAGTCACCATATCCAGTTTAGTTACAGTCATATTTTCAAAATCATGTTTTATTATGAGATGGCGGGATAAAATTATCCAAGAAGTATTTAAATTATCTTAGATAGGTAACACATCGTGATGAAGACCAACCACAAAAAAAGGAGCTTAATGAGATACATTTTAATCAGATAACTATTATTTTATCAACAATGGCTTTTAAAAAGAATGTCACACAGACATATGAAAGATATTATGAGGGGACCAGTATTGGGAAACCATAGTAGACATGTCACAACCATTGTATGGGTCAGTTATTTTATATTGGAGCAACATAAGTCGTCCAAATTAAGTTATAGTGGGACTGAAGCTGATAGCTGATACTGGATGTGTTGTGGGTTAGTGAACAGATTTCCAGTTGGTCACAGGGTGACACAAAGAAACAGTGACTCTTTATACTCACGTTAACTTTTACTGGTGATTAAGAATGCTATATATTGTGTTAGTCTAGCTACACATCATTGGTCAACAGCTTAATTTTTAAATTGCAGCACACCAATAGCACCTTCTAACACCAATACAGCAATGTAGATCAAAGTGATAAACGCAAGGACAAGAAATGGTGGATGTTAGTCGTTTGACCCAACAGACCAAGGAGAATGAAAAAAATACACTTGTCCCCAGAGAGCTGACAAAAACAACAACTGGGAATGACGAAATGGATGTACAACTCTCATATGGAGTAATTTTGAGAAAGGACAACTGCCAAACTGCCAAGGTTCGAAACTGACTGGTGATCTCACCCGTGAAAAGGCTGCACACAAACCCAGCTGCTCTGGCAGAATCGTTTTTACAGATGCCAGTGCAGCATAATATTTGGTACATTCGTTTTGCATGCTTTCGCGTTCCTGTTATGTTTTTATTTTGCTTCAGATTCTTGTCCAAATCTCTTGAAACGATCTTTGCTAACAGTGATGATCACAGGCTCAGATTAGTAAAGTAGTAAAAAGAACTTTGATCTATGCATTCACAACTCTGTGTTCAGAGCTTCATAATAATGGCTTCATGAGCACAAAGATTCCTTTAATCTTATTATCATGGTGAGTCACTGCAGTCAACCCAAAATATATGCAGAAAAAACTGTTCTAAGTTTCCCCTCCTTTTACTGAAGTCTAATTCCTACTCAATACGTTAACATCAAAAGCGACTCAAGTGGCCAGTGAAGGGGATTCATACCGTATATGGCCAGATTATCAGCCGTGATATGTTAAATTAAAACTGGAACAAATCAAGTAGGAGTCTCTTTGCTGTTCCATTGAATATTAATTAAGGTAATTAACTGAGGTAAATTGCAATTTAGAATGTAATTGGTAGTGAGATGACATTTGAAGTTCAAACAGGACTGAAATGCAGTCACCCCTAACCATATGCTAATGGAATTTCCCTAATCTTTAGCCTCGCTTTGAACGGATTGGATTTAACTGTCCGATTAGTTTTGACCAAATGTCCTCTGGGTCAGCAATGGAACCATCCCCACTGATGCATACATGGAGGGACATCTGGGCTGATAAAATGTAAGCGCAACCTTATATATTCAATGTAATAAAAACATGTCAGTAGTCAGCAGTAGAGATGCAGTTGAGAGAAAGCTGAATGAGAAGAAAACTTAGCACAGGGAGTAAATATATTTGGCTTAGAAATGGGAACTGAAGGTTTTATGCTTACCCACCAGGGGTAAGCTTTGCACTGTTGCCTGATTGAAGAAAATCATACAGTATGGATCTGTTGTGCCGCCAAAACAAAATTTCTCTCCCTGTGCTCCAAACAAGATTGGAGACCAGAGAAAGGAGTTGATTGTCTGTTCTTCCAGATTCGAAAGTGTTCACAAAGGAATTAAAAAATGTTTGATAGATGAAACATTTTCCCTTTACTAACAAGAGTGAAAATCAAACAAATCGCTCGTTAGTTCGTTCCTTTCATGAACCAACATGATATATAAAACGAAAACCATCATCCTTTACCAAATCATACAAGAGATGAAAAGGCAGAACAGAAAACGTTCAATACTTCAAGCTGCAACTTTTAAAGTGTGCAGCAGAAAAACTAAAAATTCCAAGTGAACGTTCAAATTATTTATTTTTTTTTGGAGTGCACATCGTAATGAACTTTTCTAGATCAAGTGCCCAAGTACAATGGTGTGCATGAAAAAAAAAAACATGTCACCAAGATTAGCAACACAACAGCACGTACCGGAACGTAATTGTAGAAACCTCCAGAAGCCTTTACATTAACGAGGCACTGGGTGCTATTGAGTTCTCACTAATCACATTCATCTTAATGAGACAAAAACAGACATGGGTGTTAAACACCTGTCAGAAACTGGAGGTTTATGTTACCTTAGAGCATGTAGCAGTTCTCTTAAGTAGCAACTTATTGTTTCAATTTTAAAGCGATATACTTGATACATATGAGCTGTTCAAACAATAAACAAGTCTATAGCTGGAAAAAAAAATATGATATGTAGTGATTTATACAAAAATAACTTCTTTTTTTTAAATGATTGAAAATCAAACTACCTTTTTCTCCACACAGCCACTATGACTGATGTTCCCAGTAAATATGTACAACTCCAACAAAATGAACTAAAAATCACTGACATTTAAACAATGTTATTTTTCACAGTGCAAACACTCTGTGATACATACAGTGACTACAACTCATTAATGAACATAAAGTTCCTCCCAGCAGGAGAATCTTTTATTGCTTAGTACTTCAAAAAATATCTTCAGAAACCCTCTTACAGTAAAGCCACAAAGAAAACCAGCTGTTGGTACTGAAGACAAGACACTTAGAGATGGATGTTATATAAGCGGGGTCCATTAAGGCCCACTGGTGCGCTACTTATTGATTAATCTGTTTCAGGCTTGTTTGGACTCATCAAGAAGTATTGGCAAACCGAAACATGGTTTTTTTCCTTCTTGCGAGTCTTTTAAGGGACTTTTGAGTAGAAAGAGATAACTTAAAAACTATCAAGGATTGTATTGCATTACTACACAAATCTACCTTTAATGATGCTAAAGTCAGCGTTTCAATTTGGACAAACTAAATTCAGCGAGTGGATGAACTGGTATGAGTGCCCAGAGGCTGAAGCATACCAAGTATTAATCATCTTGCTTTTCTTCAACCACCATTAGTAGGTTAAAACCATTCGACACCCACAGGACTGACCTATTGAACTGCAATAATTTCAATACTTTGGTTTAATCACTGAATGAGTCAGGTAATTTAAACGCTCTGCTTATTTGTGAATAGCGCCATTATGCTAATATACAAAACTGAAATAATGCAGAAAAATGTTCTCACAAGGTACCACAATGTATTTCAGGTATTGTCATTCATATTTAATTGAAACAATGACTTCCTAATTTGGTAATATTCACTACTGAGAGAACTTGTGCACTAAGTAGTCATTAGATTACCTAAAGTAACAGAAGGCTAATATTTATAATAATCTCGCACAATACTGTACAAACCCAAAATTGTGATGGACTGCCCACACTGCAATTAATTCAGGTCTCCACACAAAAATTACAAAGCAGCTCTGATTGCATTCAGAAACCTTCCTCGCTACGTTTAAAATCAGCACTTATGTCTGAACAAATGTTCCATCAGCCAGTCTGCACTCCTCTGCGATGACTCAGCCTATACACAGATCCTACATGCACACGGAGCCGTTAATCTCTACCGCACTCCAGTGCAATAATAAAGACCAAAAAAGACACACTGTGTGGATTTAATGGAGAAATACATATATCTAAAGTTATTTATTTTTTTTTTTCAGAAAAAGACAGACAACAGCTCTTTGATGGAGGAAGTTAAATGAAGCAGCAAATGCCGCTGATGGCATCAAAACTCTCATGCGTCCTTGATTATACATGCATCATAATTCTAACACTGAACGTGTGAGGTGCCTCCACAAAGCAAAAATCACCTGCACTCCTTGATTATTCATTAAACCCATGTAAAGTGTTCTTAGGAGACTGAAGGCAGAAGTCAGTCCTTTTATCAGCAGTCTTTTGGTAGCTGCAAAGGTTTGCTGATAGAAACTGGACACAAAGGCTCAAATATATATTCTGTATTATTCATCAAAATCGGAGCAATCAAAGACACACTTGAGAGAGCATTATATACCTTAATCCATTAATCAGACAATCTTGAATGTTTGATTCTGTTTATGCCACATCAAATATTTCCAAGTTCAAAGGAATATTTACCAGAAACAAAAGCTATATGATTATTTTGAATGTTTCATTTGATTTAATGAATGAAATTAACTATTGTGCATGAGCAAAAGTGAACTGAAAAGGTTTCCAGGGAGTCCCGAAGCAGACTTTCTAAAAGCCAAAGGTTCAACCATAGATTAAAGCGGGGGTGTCAGATTCAGCTCAATTTGGTCTCAAGCGTGCCTGATCATTAAAGGTATATATGAAAAAAGCCATCCCTCTCCAGTGTACACATACATTCTGAAAACAATGAGCCACACGTTTATAAAACAGATGATGAACAGCCCGAGATGTCTTATAGAAAAATGGATCTGTTTTTCATTCAGTGCTTCTGCTGTCATTACATGGACATTAACATCTACATACAGAGCTCTGCAGATCGGTTATAACTATATAACAATGGCATTTTATATCTATGTGATCAACACAATTTGTCTAGACCCAAAAAGACCTTACACTTTCCATATGTTTCTATTTCTTTGTAAAAATGCTGAGATCACATAGTATGCCGGAAACGCAATAATTAATAATGTCACTGCAAGTTTACATCTAACAGTGAAATATGATAACGCAACATATTTTTCATTTAAATCATGAAAGCTTTTGTAACATTCTATTTTAAAAAAAAAACTGTCTAGATGTGTTTAAAGATAATTGTTGCCAATTACAAAACCATTAAAGTCATTTATACAGAAAATGTCACTTTTTTTGTTTCTCAAATTTATGAGTTGCTGCTCGCCTCCCTGTTTCAGGGTTTGTGACAGTTTGTTCAGTCAAATCAAATCATTTAAGAAGCCACTGTGGACTCCAGTGCATTATCATAATTGTCCAATTGTTCAGCAGTGGAAATAATGTATAGATACAGCTATAAACACATTATTGAGCTTTACATAAGATACAAAAATGACTTTGTTTAGCACTTTGAAGCACTTAATGTTGGCAGTGCGGTCCACAAAAGAGCTTTATGGCAAAATAAGCCATTAGGATCCCATCTGTGTTATGGGCTGTCTGTAAGACGAATGAAGGGGATTATTCGTGGTTCCCTGGAGATGGTTTGAACTGATGACTATTAAGGTGGGACTCATTGACCTCGTCCTCACTAGAACTGACACCAGAGACCACCATGTGTGGGCCAGGGGTCAAATTGGATCAGTGTGAGGTCAGTGCTGACACAGAAGCATGGACAGGTCTTATAAGTAATTTGGTGAGTGAGGACTGCCTTTGACAGTCAGTCTCTATGACTGAATGCCTCTGGATTTTGGCTTTCCACCAGTGCTGCTTACCAGGTAAGTTAGTGAAAAAAACCTTACATTTATTTTTATGTATAAAAATATTTTTATATAAATCGCTAGTTTCTACAGCCCATAAGATATCTCAGGGGACATGATAGTGACTCCACGGCTGCTTCATAAGGTGTTGACTTTTCAGGTGCTTGAAAGCATCTCAGCTGTGGGCATTCCAGGATGGCCAATAAACCACAGCTTTCACCCCGACTGCACCTCGTTTCAACCACTCTTACAAATGGTAAGACACATCCAGTTTAGCACCATGCAAAAAATGAGCTACTTTCCACTGAATACCTACATGCGCTAAATTAACCCACTTATTTTGAAACAGCAGCCTCGTTACTTGGAACAACTGTATACAGTTTAAGCTGTAAATCTTTTGTCTTAACAAATTACTTAACGTCTAAGTGACCTTTCTGGCTACAGGGAATTATCTTTTAAAGCTAGGAACTCTGCTTAAATCCCAAAGGCCTGACATTATTATTACTTTACCTCTGGTGTGTTTGGATTTTAAAACTTTAGATGTTTTTAACTGACTTTACGTTCTGCCTTTTGCATAAAGTATCCTAACTAACTAACTAACTAAACCTAAATAGCCACAGTAGCGTCATATTTTTGTTTTTGTTTCAATGGGAATTTGGTATAAAACAAGCAGCATTCAAACACATGCTAAAGAATACAGCAACTTCCATCAACATGCCCTTATTGTCACTGTGAGATTGTTAACACACTAGCTGATGTTATGAACCAGCTCAAAGTACCCTTGTGCCCAAATGAAGTCTCAGAGAGGTGCTAGCTTGGTTGCAGACCTTTAGACTTATTAGCCTGTCAGTTTAATTCCCACAGTATTAAAGCGAAAAAAAAGGGCAGCCAGAGACCGAGCTACTCTATTAAAAATAAGGAGACTGTAATTTATCCTTACTTTTAACAGAAAGCAGCGACTTTCTTAGGTATATAAGCATTTTTTGGAGAGTAATACGATTTCACTAGTATTCAGATGTTTTTGTGCTGGTTGATGCTTTTAGGTTGAAAAAATGCATTTTTCAACCCCCTAAACTGTGAAGGATTAACAACTAAATGATACTATCAGTGGTGAAAGCTGTCTGATCACAGCCTGACAAAGCAGATAACCTAATAATCTGCTGTCCATCTCAAACAGGCTGATAGAGGCAAGGAGTAAGCAGCACCTTAGTGCTAAACATTCTGCTGAGGCTTTATGCGATGCACTGATATGCTTAAAGAGCTTCATCCAAACTTTCACCACCTCAGCAATGCCAAATGTGCAGGGCTGCCTTCAGATGCCCCGGCACAGATATTTGTGAACTTCATCAGAACTGTTCAGATGTCTGCTTCACCTGTGTGGGCTGGCCAGAGGGTGGAACGTAAGCAAGTTTTTACTGTGGTGATGTTTTAATTATGTGCACTTGAGGGAATTTCAAATTACTCTAAAGCTTATTATTTATGACTCCGCACATGAAAGCCACTGCTCGCTCTCACTCTCTGCACTAAAGTCACTTTAACTTTTGAAAAAAGAAGAAAAAGAAAGAAGAAAAAAAAGATAATGGGACCAGTTCAAAGATGTAGTGCATATTTTATACTTATCAGTCATCAAAGCACAGTTACGTCAACAAAGTCTTCAAAACAGTTCAAATTAAGCTCTTCGGTGTTGATATAAACACACGTTACTGAGCATAGATCTCTTCTGGATTCGTGAAATTGCCTTTCTCCTGCACAGAAAGACATTTCCTGACGATCACAATATTCTATTTTTCCTTTCAAACTGGTGCATTTTCTGATACTTACTGACTGCTGGAGCCAAATTCATCTTTTTAATAACCTTAGAAACATAGCAGTGTCACTGAGAGTGGGGGGCAATCTCTGTCTTGCTCAAGAACCCTTCAGCAGGGCAGATGCTTACTGTCGCAGTGACAAAGCGATTCCGTACGACTCAGGCGGTTTTGTGACTGCTCATCTTTCGGCTGTGTGCTCTGATAGAGCTAGTTCAGATTGCAAAACATTGAAAGTGTCGTAATCCAGGGTAGATGTGATTACAGCCAGTTTAGATGTTGAATGACCATATTACTATTAATAATTCAGCCCCGTCTTATAATACAGGCAAACTCATCTCTCGTAGGAATATTTAGTTTTACTAACCCCAGGTTCAACTGAAAATAGCTTATGAACTTTATGAAGGTCTTTTATACGTCATTGTATAAAACCCTTTCAACACCATAATTCTTGTTTTTGCAACCACAATAGTCATTGAAAATTTAAGTGAGATGACTCCATGACTATATTCTAGCTATGTATTGGATTTCACCAAGAGGACACAGAGTTTGTTTGCATGAGAAATCTGAATTCTGCTTCATACATTAGAGCAGTGTCTAGGGGAAAAAAAAAAATTTCATTAATCTTCAATGAAATTCAACAACACCAGAATTCTGGAAGCCAGTGGTACCACTGAACTTTCAATAGAATTAAGAAAAAGTTACTTAAGATACAAAATGATTTAACACTAGTCCTTAGGGACACCATGTGGCGCTCCTATGGGCTGCTCGCACCACTGGATACTTTTCTTGCCATAGGAAAAAATATAATCTTTTTAACCAATTACATTTATTTAATACTATCAATAACAACAATGTTCCAAGGTTACACTAAAGTTTCACCTCTCATCAACCATCTTGAAACAACTGTTGGCTTTGTCTTCCAAGTTACTGTTAATTTCAGTGGTCACTGGTACATAAAAAGTAGATAATGCATTTATAGAAACTACTCAAATTAGATTTAAAAAAGAAACAGTTGCTGGGCAGGTCTAGGTTCTTTTCATTCTAACTTTCTTTAATTTCTTTCACCTACCTGTAGTCCTGAGCTGGTCTTTTTCTGGGACAGATGTTTTCAGAGACATATGAAAATCCTTTGAAAGTGATTGCTGTGGCATCAGTATTGCTTTAGAGTCCAAAAGATTGTTGCTTTATGACAGTTTTGACACTTTGCACACTACATATCGGCTCTATGTAATAATATCATATAAAAATGAACAGTACTGTTAATGTTGTGACTGCAGGATGTAATTAGTGACCAGTTAACTGCATCACATGACAAAGTTTGACTAGGTTATTCTACAGGTCTAACTGAAATGAATATAAATGTAGATATACCCAGTTGCTATTGGCTCTGTTAAAAACCAAGGCAAAGCTGTGAACAGGAATACAACATTAATCTTAAAGCCATAGAATTTGTATCTATATGTATATACTGTCAAGGAAAGCTTGAATAACAGTGGTGCTGCAGAGCTAACGGCGTCCCTTCAAAATGTCAAAAGACTACATTTCCACTATCTATTCAATTTTGTAAAAGACGTAAAACATGTTTTTTTTTAATTCCGTCACTTCAACCCAGAGTCAGTCAACTGCTAAATACGGCACTTAAATTCATTAGACATTGGCTCATAAAGATAGCAATTATTTGAAGTCCTGTGCCTCCATCCGGTTAGTGCAGGAGTCAATTAGGGTGAACAACTGAATGTTAACTGGCTCATTAGATGGTGGGAAACAAAGCAAATGCCACATTTCCATAAGAATATTACTAGTTTGCTTACTGGAGAGTTACCCAAAAGAGGTTTTTAAATAAGATTTCAGATAACCATACAGAAAATGTAATGACTAAATTTTCCCAATTAAACAGTGCTGCATCAGCAACTGCCTGATCAGTTGTTAATGAAATTAGTTTTTTTTTTCTGTGTTGAAATACTAACAACACACATACACATGCATGTGAGAGACATCAGACATTATGCTTCCTGTAACCTCGTGCAGCATAATCGGTTTTTGTAGTTGCTGACTGATCTTACTGAGGTACATTCACAGACCTCTGACTTCCATTAAATGGTAAATGGTCTGATTCTTATATAGCACTTTTCTACTCTCCCAGAGTACTCAAAGCGCTCTATACAACAACCTCGTTCACCCAATCATACCCATTCATACAAGCACTTTATATCTACGTATACTTAGTGCTGTAACATCATACGCATTCACACTCTGAAGGATGCATCAGGTTAGTCTTGCCCAAGGATATTTGGCATGCAGACTAGTGGAGCCAGGGATCGAACCACTAACTTTCCAATCAGTAGCTAACCTGCTCTACCAACTGAGCTACACCCCAATATTACATATGGGTGGTTTCCCAATAGAACACCTCTGGGAGCTCCTCCAGGACAGCATCTGTCATCTCATTAGATGCGTGCAACCAAAATGAACTAACCTGCCGCATCATTTTTTTCCACTTTATTTCCCAGAGAGTCTTTGAATTCAGCCATCTGTGGGTTCATAATTTTCATTTCCATCAAACAATATGGCATCCTTTCATTCCTAACAAATTACCCAGCCAGTCAAAAATAAAACTTGTTTTTGCCTTTTAATGAAGAGATAACTTTTTGAATGCATTTAGTTGCGTAACTGCAGTTAAATAACTTCAAAAGTTTCTATTCAATGTGTCAACAAATATTTCTCATTTCACATCAATCACTGAAGTTTTATTTTGTTGCCTTTGTTGTTCGAGATAAGTTTTATACTGTTGTTTCTATGAATGTTGACTAGCTGCTAGGAGTGCACTGATAAATTACCATACATCAGTACTAGCCAAAATCATCATTATTTTGCCATCAGCCTTTCTGCAAATGAGACCACATTTACCAGTGACAGTGTGACAGTGGGCGATGTGTGCTTCTTGTGTCGCAATAATCTTGTTCTAAAAT
Organism: Pelvicachromis taeniatus; assembly: GCA_015108175.1. Classification (NCBI taxonomy): domain Eukaryota; kingdom Metazoa; phylum Chordata; class Actinopteri; order Cichliformes; family Cichlidae; genus Pelvicachromis; species Pelvicachromis taeniatus. The sequence continues at coordinate 16,669 of VURO01035641.1, forward strand.
ATTAAATGATGAAAAACTTGAATAATTGATTATAAAACATGCACAAGACAACACACACCCAGACCCACACCTATACAACCAGACACTGGCTATAAGCTGAGTTCTTAACACCATACTCTGATAAATGGGAAGGTGGTTTCTGGAAGAGCACGTCTTTGTCAAGTCAAATATGCATATCATACTGTATCAACTAGGCCCAAGAAAGACCACCTCTGTTGCTGTTGGTAAACAAGGTGGACTACTGTTTGCCAAAGACAAGAGAAAAGGGGGAAAGCATGTTAGAAGTGAATGAGAAGAAAAGGTAGGTATATGGAGGTGAAAGCAGGGAGCTATAAATGCAGGCACTATACCTGGTAACTGGGACTGAGCTGGCTGATATGCTGGTGAGAAGGAAAGTAGACATGCTGTGTGTGCAGGAGACCGGGTGGAAGGGAAGCAAGACCAGGAGCATTGGAGATTAATTCAAGCTGTTCAACCATGGTGTAGATAAGAAGAGAAATGACAGAGGTTTGAAGGAAGGGTATGTGAAATGTGTTGAGGTGAAGAGAGTTTAAGACAGGATCGTGAGTTTGAGGCTGGGAATCAAAGGAGTGATTTTGAATTTTGTCAGTCTTTATTCCCCACATGTTGCATATCAAAAGAGAAATCCTCGAGTGAGTTGAATGAAGCTGTAGAGTGTCCCCCCCAATGAGAGGAGAGTGGTAACTCGAGTAGACCTTAGTTGGCATGTAGCTGAAGGGAACAGAGGTGGCGAAACGGTGTTGGGTAGGGGTGGAATACAGAAAGACAGATGGTAGCTGCTACAGTTCCAACGGGTGGACCAACATCATGTTAAACTCTATGGATTAAGAAAGGGGTGTCTCATAAGTTCATACGTGTGTGAAGGCAGACAATTGAATAGTTTTGGCAATACATTGTACAAGGCTAGCTGTACACCAAAGAGACAGGTAGCAAAGTCAAAAAAGAAAAGTGAGCTTGTGAGGCTGGAAAAGGACTTGTATTGACTGGCTGGAAGTGCAGAAGATGACAAAGCGTGGAAATGCAGTTGGTCCAGATGATATACCTGTAGAGGTATAGAGATGTCAATGACAGAGGGCAGTGAAATTGTTTAACACAATCCTGGAGATTGAGAGAATGTTTGAGGACGTTTAATGGTACCAATTTTCAAGAACAAGGGTGATCTGCAGAGCTGTTGTAACTACAGAGGGATGAAGATGACGAACATATAACAGAAATGTGGGAATGAGTTGAAGTTGAAGTTAAGAAGAGCGGTCATAGAGGGTAGTCAGCAGTAGTATGACTTCATGGAGAGAAAGAGCACTACAGTTGCGATGTTTGATTTGAGTTGTAGCAAAATAGTATAGAGATGGTTGGTATATCATATGGTGCTCAGAGGACCTGTAGTACTGGATGAAGAAATCAGGGGTGGCAGAGAAGTATGTGAGGGTGATGCAGGACATCTATGAGGAGAGTGAGAGAGCGGTGAGACTTGAGGTAGGAGTGACAGATGGGTTCAAGGTGTGGGTGACATTACAGCAGGGGCAAAGGGTGTTGAATATGGAGTTGCTCAGCAGGAGGAGAAGAAAAAGCGTTAGGATTCAACCAAATGTATTATTCACGTAAGAAGCAACACCTTACACCTGACAAGACAGCACCAGAAAGGCGGCTTTATTATATAGCAGGCATAATCAAAATGTACCATGTTCCAATGTTACAAAATGTTTGCACCTATAGCAAGATCATATACCCAATTAAAATTTGACCTAAGTCTGATTATAGCTCATCTCATTTTGGAACAGCTCCAGTCACTCAAGGGGAATTTGAATAACTTGAATTCTGGAATTCTAAAGCAACTCGAGATTCTTTTTCTTGTGAACAGTGGCTATAGGTAAAGTTTAGTGGAACAACATGCAGTTCAGTGTCCAATCCCAAATAAAACCCTTCCGGTCAGGATCAAAAGTAGGAGCACAAACAAACACTGTATTCTTTCTTGGGCTGTTGCAACATGATTTTTTTTTCTGCAAGGTCAGATTGTCAACTGCCGAGTTCTACTTTAACATCTTGAGAGGTATGAGGGGAAAGTGCAAACAACTGGAGCTGTGACGGGTTCACAGCACACTGAAAACATAGACCATCAGGAGTAAAGAATGACATCTAAGACTCCAACAGAGTGCACACACATTTTCAGAAGTCTACTATACATGAAATGAAAAATCTCAATTCTCCCCCATAAAAATATTAAGCAGAGATTTACATTTCGAATGATGCATGGTCTTGATATATTTGATCTGAAAAAGAAAAGGAAATGAACTGTATCTGAAAATCACTTTCTTAAGAAATTGGAAAAAATGTAACAAAGACCTGAAACAAAACCTAAGTCATAAATCTGGCTTTCCAGCTTATCAACGACAGAAATGGTCTGCAGACCGGGTACTGCAGGTACAGCTTTCTATAAACATGGTGGAAATTCTATCAAGGTTTGTGGCTGCATTTCAGCCAGTGGTGTTGGAAATCTTGTTAAAACTGATGGGTTATGAAGACAGAAAAGTAAGGTCAGATTTTGACCGTAAAATACCATCTGATTGGCTTGCCAGTGATACCGTGCCTAATGTCAATGTAGGAAAAGCAACTGGGCAGAAAAATACACAACAGAACAATTTCCTATTTTTCTACCACAACATTTAAAAAAATGTCTATCCTGTTTATAATATTATATAGCTCTAACTCTAACTACAGCCTAACCAATTTATTGGTGCTAAATTTTATCCGCTTATCTTAGCTATTTGCTGATTTGTTTATTTGCTTTTAAAGCCCTCCATGGCTTAGCCCCATCTTATCTCTCTGAGCTGCTACAGCCTTATTCACCCACCTGCTCTCTCAGGTCAGCTGATCAGCTGCTCCTGAATGTAGCCAGGACCGAGCGTAAACTTAGAGGAGATCGTGGTTTTGCTGTAGCAGCTCCCAAACTGGAACGATCTGCCTTTAGAGATTAGACCGGCTTCTTCTCTGCCTGTTTTTAAACCACTCACCTTTTTACCCTGGCCTTTGACACCGTGTGAGATGTTGGTTTTATTTTTTTAGTTGATTCTACGCTATTTTATTTTATTTTTATTTTAAATATAGGGCTGTATTCATTTTTTATGCATTATGTGTTTTATTTATTTATATTTGCTGTTTTCTTTTATTCTATTGTTTTTAACTTATTTTCTGTACCGCACTTTGGTCCTTTGCTGGGTTTTTTAAAGTGCTTTATAAATAAGATTGGATTGGATTAAAGAAACAGAATTGAAGTAACACCATTCAACTATGTTATGAGTGCTGATGTTATATAGTTAGTTGACCAGAGGGCAACTTTGGCAACACACTTGTTTGGAATGCTACAAATAACAACCAGCTGATCTGAGCAGAGTCAGTTAGCACATACCCAGGTAAATAATTCATTTTACATAACAAATGTTTGGAAAATGTGTTTGTTTATTTTGGCTGAAAGAAAAAAAAAATATTGGCTGACACATCGACTAATCAGATTCTTGCCAAATACTCGTCTTAAAAATCCTAAATCAGTTGGACTCCAGCTATAATCTTTAGAAGTTAATAAGAGTAGCACTACATATATACTTTTTTTTAGGTATACTCATTTAGATACTTGATATTTGTCTGTAGTCTGGTAAATCCTGACATTTTTTCAGATTTGTAGATTGTTATCTTCAGCAATAACAGATACAGCTGAGCAAATAATCTAACATCACACACAGTCTAACACAGCCACACAAGGGAATGGATGATATAGAGCCTGACAGACGTAACAAGCATACATTTGGGGTGCCAATGAAACGCAAATAATAAAAAGAGTCACTCTAGACAACAGAGGAACCATATTTCTTCTAAGAGTGGAAGAGGAAGTGATACTCCGGTAGCTAAAACAGAGATGGCTACAACACCACCACCTCTTGTGTTTGCGCAGTATAGCCAGCAACACAACAGGTCACCTTCCAAACAAAGAAACTTAGCAACTTGAAAAAAAGAACATATTGAAATGAAAATAAATCATCTACAAATGAAACGCAAAAATATGCATTTAGACTCAAATGTAACAAGCTTGTCTTTTCCGGGTCACAATTATGAAAAGAATGTGAGGTAAGCAGAGGGGAAATGTTTCCCATTTTTCATCTCATCTATCTCTGTATATCACCATTACTCTACTGAAAGTGTTTTCCTATTGGCAAATGTGCCCAGTGCTTCAATAATAAATCATGAACAAAAGCTATGGCCCCCAGCTTAGCTGACATGATTCTCCACAATTACACCTCTTTTTTTTCTGCCTGTGTTATCATGGCACAGTGAAGAACAGTTCAACCATCACTAAGACCAGAAGACCAGTAAGATGAGCGCAGTCTTTTGATTTAATTAACAGAAACGCTTTTAGTCATGAGTTAGAACCAATCAAAATATAATACCATTCATAATCTAGAATAATTCATATAAACACTGTTATATATTCAGAGAACAATGGATTTTATTAATAAACTACAGATGTATTTCTTTGCCCACAGGCATAATGTAAAGGGAAGCACAGCATTAAACTCATGTATAAGAGTCCCACCATCCTTTGCAAGTGCAACAAATAATAAAACTCTCAACATTGGATTGGTGAGGTTAAACTTTTGCAGCTGTGCCCTCTGCGCTATTTGCATCATTGTCCAGTAAATAATGAAACGTGCTAAGTGAGAGTGCACGAAAAAAAATGTAAATTATGTTGATGCTTACCAGAAAAACATCCCGAAAACATCTGATGAGTTTAACACAGCTGGAAATGAAGAGAGCTTGAAAGGGGAAAAAAGAAGGGAGTGGGAGTGGAGGTGGGTGTGAACAACAGCTACTGTAAGAGTTTTGAAGAGACAGCAAATGGTCCATGGGGTGAAATGGAGAGTGTAGTGCTTGTTACAGTCAGCAATTACCAGCCATAAAAGCCCTTATAAGGGCAGGCTGCCTATAATTCTCTACTTTGCTTAATTTTGTTCCTTTGTTGGTTTGTTTATATGTCGTGATTGGAGGGTGACGCTTATGAATCGTTTTCAAGATATATACAGTGAAAAGCTTTTTTTATGCTGGGTGGAGGGGGGTGTCACTAAAAATACAACGAGTTCACAACTAGAGTTCTCGTTGCCTTCCATTTGTGTTTTTACATCTTGGACAAGTTTAAAGGTGCCAATAATGCCTGTGAAGTTTCTTTGCACTAGCAGATGGGGAGCCAATGAGCATCAGCGCATGACAATATAATGAGTCTACTAATCATAGCATTCAGCCAAGCAGACAATAAAGCCATTGTAAACAGTTACAATACTGGCTGCAGAAAAGAGACAGAAAGTTTAAATAAGAATCAGCAGGACCAGAGCAACATGGCTACTAAATGGAAACTAACGTTTTAGAATAGAATAATACCAAATGATTGTGGGGGTGTAGTGCTGCAATAAAGTGTTAGTACATTTACAGTATCTTATTTTTTTTTTTTATAATTACAGCTGGATAATTCCAAGT